>JAJGRX010000314.1:0-69128 GCA_025461125.1 Carex kokanica
TTTCTAAAAATTCTCAGAGGATTTCTAGATCTCAACACATGAGAGAAAATGGAAGAAAATGGGAGAGAAAGAACAAATTTTGGTCAAGAGATGATAGACCAAATTTTTGACCTTTGGGTACTAAAACTCTTATATCTCCTTTTAGGTAACTCTAAACGACTTGAAACTTTTTCCGTTAGATTCTAGACTTAAAAGGCTTCAAATCACATAGGTCATATGTCCAGAATAGTTAATGTTTGCCCTTTTAAAATGTCCCGAAATTTCTCTCATCTTTTATGAAATTGATTAGGTTTAATGACATATTTAAATATTCCTTAAATCATGCCATCACTAATCAATTCTCCCCAGCTGAAATAGCATATATTTGGGCTTTGGGCTTTGGGCTTAAACATACTAATCATATTAATATTTAATTAAGTCCACAATCCCATACATTAAAAGACCAACATATAAATTTATATTCTATGTTAATTTATATGCATCTCTCATGTGTCAAAAGCCATTTAAAATATGTCATACATACTTTAAATATTACTAGAATTATTTTACAACATCTCCATGTCATAAAAATTGTTCATATATTAATAACATATAATTTGTACAAATTAATTATAACTCCTTATAATTAACATAGCACATATTATATATATATCGCATATGCTTTATTAATATATTTTCTTTTAATCTTTCATATGGTGTGACCCATAGGATCCCATCATTATGGCAATGAAATTAAATATTTTAATTTCATAAATCAATCATACAACTAGCCATGGTATATTGATTACCCAAAAGATGTGGATGAAAAAGTACAATGCAAAATCACGATCCCCGTAACATTAAAAATGTTGTTGTGTCAATTTCTTATCACATGATATCCAAATAATCGTAAGGTATGAATGTGTCATCCTTACCAATTATTCTTTATTGATTTTCTGAAGTTTAATTATGATATGATTATCATATAATCATATTGCATGCACATAATACAAATTTTATCAAGGGACCCAAAGATATTATCGGTTATATTAACATATAAGAGACAATGACTTCTTGATACATATCGTTCTTCCGCATAAGTTATATGCACTGTAGTAACTGCCTATATAACTACTGGTTAAAGAGAGCGTTGGACAGTACCAACAATACACATCCCTTATGTAAGAAAAATAAATATCTCAACCAAAGAATTCTAGACACAATGAAATATCAATGACACAGAACACAATCCATATGATATTTCATTCTTAAGTCTGTCTAGTGCCATACATCTCCATGTATGCACATGTGTGATTAGATCGATAACTCCTCATCGTATAACCTGTAGAATATGGTCATCCTCTAATCACTACACTTATCTTATATGGTCAACTAGTGTACCTTGTTGATTGCCAAGATAAGGGACATTTAAGAGTAAACAAATTTATTCGTTGTGAAGTTCTACAATTTGAGTCATCAACCAAATGATCCACTAATATGAATACTCAAGGTACAAAATGATAAAATCATTCACTAATAAACTAAACATATCATGCATATGATCTGAGTCTAGGACACCAACACTAACACCGGCTATGTAAAATAACATAGGCGGAGTTCTAACTTTTTTTTGTTAGTAATTTTCTTAAAAATGAATAATTTAAAAAAGTAATTGAAATGTTTAAAATTTTAATTTTAAAAAATAATCATAAAGATTGAAAGAGTTTAGAAAGTTATACCGACACTACCTATCTAAAAGTTGTTGTTCATATACCATAGATCGCTCTCTTGCTTACCGTCTGAATCCTCGTTCAGATAGTTACTGCTTTCTTGAGTTTCGACATCGGATGATGTTGCTTCTATGGATGCATGTTGCGTGCGATTTTCCACATCAATCCAATCTTTCAAGCACACAAGTCTCTCGAAAACATGTGCACCCAACTTACTACGTTTATCGGTGAGGATCCTGTTCGCCGAACTAAAACATGATTCGAAAGGGACGGTTGACACGGTCATGGCAAATATGTCACGAGCCATCATCGCCAGCGTCGGATAGGCACTTGCATTCTTCTTCCAGTACTCCATGATGTCAATGGATTCATGTTCGTTCATCGCCAAACAATAGCTTATTAATTCGTTAGTGCTACTATGGGACATTTGCGGGTCTTCATCATCCTGAAAATCCATTAGCAATCCACTACTGCTGCTGCTCCTGTCATTATTAAAAAAAATAGTGGTCAAATAACATTTAATTTATAAATAATAGAGATTAAAAGCACATATATATTTATATTCATACCTAGCACCGTGACGGGTCGAATACGGTTGATTGACATTTCTTCTTGTGTTGTGTGCCTCCTCCAATGATGGATCTAAATGTAGATTACACTTGTAGCTTTGAAGCATTTTTACCGTGAACCTCTTCTTGAACGCCGAATGGAGGCAATTTGCGATAATGGTCACGAGGGGTACTTATTCCCAATATTTTAGAAACTTATCTTTAATGGCTTCTACGATCGATTCGAGAGAGGAATCTAAGTTTTCTATATCTTCAAACTCGCGATATACCTTGGAAATAATGTAGAGATGGTGAAGCAACTCATGTGCCATCGGTGTGTACGAGCAGGATAGATTGACGGTTACATTGAAAAAGGATCCAAGGAATGTTTTTAGGTTTGCTATTTGTTGCCATTCTCTCTTGGAAAGTATCAATGCATCGTTATCGGTTAAGTTCCTCAAGGACTTGTCTATAGCATTCTTGTAAGGAATGCATCGATGGAACATCCTATAGGTAGAATTCTAACGGGTATCTATATTCTAAGGTACTCTTAATTTACTCAATTCCAACCTTTCACACAATTCGGCAAAATGTTGTTTTCGTACCCCGTTTGAGAAAATATGGGCAAGACCTTGCTTAAATTTAATAATTAATGTTTAACAGCATCTGTTTTAAGGCCCACCTTTACGGTAAGGTTTAGTATATGACAAGCACATTTTTGGTGAAACATTGCACCATTCATGATCGGGTTAGTGACCGGGTGAAATAATCAATGGACTTGATGTTGTTGCTAGCATTATTGAAAGAAATAGAACAAATCTTGTTCTCTAAATCCCTTTTCAAGTTGTACTCATGTAAAACATCAATAATTGATTGGTAAATGATTTGTGCACTGTGCGGAGAATCCAACACCCAAAAGCTTAAAGACCCTTTTTTGTAATGCCCAACTATCATCGATATAATGCGCGTAATACAAGAGTACCCAAGACCATGTTTACCGGCCGTCCAAATATCGCTAGTAATTGAAACCTTATAGTTTGCAAGTGTAAATATAGCTAGTATGTCGTTTTTATGGTCTAGATATTGGTGTTTCAACTCTTTTACCATTTTTCTATGATGAAACGTCTTGTACAATGGTTCACCACACCCCCAAATTATCAACCGGGCAAAACTCAAATAATTACCCATACTTATTGGTTGTTCTTTGTGGACAATGTACCGAGAAAATTCACTAAACATTCGCTTTTCATCATATTTTTGGTGGATTCTAGTACCATCTGGGTTCATAAGTGTTTGGACTAAGCGCGGGTCCATATTTTCTTGTGGTTCCTCATTTTTGTTCATGTGTTGTTCGGCATGTTTCTTAAATGAGGACAAACTATTGGCCTTGACATACGGGTAACTTTTCCTACAATTTCTAACCTTACATCTTGCGGTGAGCAAGATACTGATACGTGCAAAGGGTATATGTAAAAAGCTTTATCCTCAAATACACTTTCGGTTTAGATCGCAAGTATACAATCCTACCGTGTAGTATATTATCGGGTATCGAACCACAAGGAGTAAGATAAATACTAAATTTTCAACTTTAGATAATAAATTTCAGAAAAGAAAGAAAAGTGCAATAAAGTAAATTGGGGGGTTTGTAGTAAAAATCCTAAGGTTGGGTTCAATACCCGAAAGGAGTTTTAAACAATTAAAAGTAAAAGTAAAAGAGAGAAAAGTCGGTTTGTTTTCAAGGTTTAGAGAATCTAGGGGTCTTTGGTCTACAATCCCTTGTTAACTCTATTCATTCGGTATTTGCTTAAATTCATGTATGATTTGATGAGGTTTCTAACCTAATATGTCATTAAGGGTCACTTTCGTGAATTAATAACGTGTCTAAGTAATTCGGACTTCACGGTTAGGTCCTTCACCCTAGCTACTTAGACCATAAGCTCTTGTTAGTCTCTCATCTCCTCGAATATTGGTACTTCTCAATTAAGTCCATGATACCAATATCCGACTCAAATTGAGATGTCCTAATTAGGGTTTGACTTCACGGTTAGGTCCTTCACCAAGTCCCTAACCTTAATTTCTGTAGTTCCGGCTTAGATTAAATTGGTTAGAATCTTAATCTAAAACCTAAGGTATTTGCATTCACAATTTGGTACTATCCTATTGATCCTAGTCACTTTTGGTTCTTTTGAAACCAAAACGAGATGCTACAATTCAAGTACTAATTATGTATTTAACACAAATTATTTAAATCACAAAAATTAACAATCAAATCCGATAAAACAATCATAATAAAAGCAAATAATCGAATAAAATATAATTAAACAAGTTCATGCATTGACCTAAACCCCTAGAGAGAGAACTACTCCCTCTTGGAGGGAAACATGGCAAAGTTTGGCAAATAACAAGAGGAAATGAAATAAAGAATAATTACACCCTTTGAATCTAGAACCTCAATCTTGCCGAATCTTGCTCAAGAAACCCTTCTTCTCCTTGCTTGAAAGCTTCACCTTCTTCAGAAAATATGGCTGAGTTGTGTGTGTAGAGAGAGATTGGTAGTGGATTAATGGATGATTTGGAAGGGGAAATTCTAGCCCTTTTATAGCAATAGATCATACCCAATTTAGAGGCTAGAAGGTGGAGTTAGTGGGTGCTCTTTTTGACATTTCTTTCCTGGCAAGTATTGCTATTTTTTGGCTTCTTAAAACGTGTCATTGGAGTGCCAAAAATAGAAACAGTGTTGAAACCGGGTAAATTTGGCTGTCTGCGTGTTCAGTGCGTCCGCACTGGATGTGAGTGCGGATGGTTGATCCGCACTGGATTCAACTTTCCTTATTTAACTTGGTGAAAATCCTGCGTAATCTTCTGAGTGCGTCCGCACTGGTGGGGAGTGCGGGTGAAGGACCCGCACTGCTGAGCTTCTGCAGTTTCTGAAAATCCGACCAAGTACCGAATGCGGATGGATGACCCGCATTGGCGTGTGAGTGCGGACGCATTACGCTCGGGAAAAATCCTGGCTTGCGCTGAGAGGCTGGAAAATCAGCTAAGTACTGAGTGCGTCCGCACTGAATCTCAGTGCGGGTGGTTGATCCGCACTTAGCCCTAATTACATCATTTTTCGTCTTTTCCTGCATTTTAAAGCCAAACTACCGCAGTAACTTGATTCTAGGTATAATTTATTCCTTTTATATTCAAAATACATGATAATTGGAGTTATTTTATGATAAAAACTAGATCAAATGTGTATATAATTTACGCTTATCAAAATCCCCCAAGCTTGAACCTTGCTTGTCCCCAAGCAATATCTAAACTTGGACTACAATTCGATCTCAAATTTAACCCCTATATCAAGTATATTTTCCTTCAAGACTTTGAAAAATTCGTATGATCTTGCTAAAATTAAAAATCTCAATGTAAATTTCTACAAATTTAAAGTTCAACCCTTGGTTAATCATACTTCACCCCACAATTCGATTACTCTAACTTTCGTTTCCTTAAAGGTTTAGAATTTGCAAACTTTATTCATCCAAATTTATTAAAAGACATGCATTTTTATTTGTGAAGAAGAAATCCCCCAAACTTGGTATTTGGTATATTGCAAAATTCACATTTTTGTTGTTCTTTTTCTTTTGAACTTGATTTTTCTATTTTTCTTTTTCTTTCATGGCACTATTTTCCCAATCCTCATTTAAGCACCGGTTAGTTACAAGTAGTTAACTGTACCCAACCGTTCTAATTCAAGGGTGCTTTGCATGCTCATAGTCTAACCCTTCCACTAACACGAATGTTAATTTTATCGGGAGACTAGTGGAGCAGGAGTGCCAATGACTCATAACCATAAGTACGTCATGTCGCCGTATCATAGGTAAGAGGAGTCGAAAAATTTCAATTTTTTAAAATATTTTGAACAATTTTTGCAAAAATACACACATCGAGGGTATTAATCCACATCACATCTAAATGGCTTCCTTAATAAATTTAAATTCATAATGTTTCAAATTCGTAATCCTTTATTTCCATAAAGTTTTTCGCCAAATTATGTGGTTTATTTCAAACTATTCCAAGGGTATTTCTAAAAATTTGTTAAAATTCGCATTAAAATGGTTAATTTTCGAAAATCACTCAAATTTTATCAAAGCACTTATTTTTGCCAACTTTTAACACAAAATTAAACGTGATTTTATACTTTATGCATTTTTAGACAATTAAGTCCAATTATGCAAGACTCTATTTTTCATAACCTCGTAAAACATCTTGACAAGTTCGCAATTTCAATCAACTAAGTTCAAAATTACTAACCCTATTCATGGTCAAGTAAAAATCAAGGTTATAAATCCTAAAAAATTAAAATAAAATTAAAATAAATATGCATGCAGATACAATTTCTTCCCATCCCCCAAGCTTAAATAAAGCAATGTCCTCAGTGCTTAAAATAAACTAAATAAGAGAGAAGAAACATGATATACTCTAGCTAAATGTGGTGGTGGCGGTGCTGTGCGGAATCACTCCGCATCCATGTCGGATCCTCCGTCATCGTCCTCATCATCTTCTTCTTCTCCTTCTTCCTCCTCTTCCCCTTCTTCCTCTTCTTCATCTTCTTCCTCCTCTTCTTGTTGTTGTGCGGCTTGTGCGGCTGCAGCTGCTGCTGCCGCCTCGCGCTGTTGAGCCAACTCTTGCTCCCTTCTAGTGGCGGCCCTCCTTTGGTATGGTGGAGTAGGCGGGTCATCTTCATAATCGGGGTTGTTGTGCATGACCCCTTGGCGTGCATAGTAATTGGCGGCTGCGGCCTCGGCTTCCACCTCATCCATACGGCGCTCGAAAGTATCCAAGCGGCCATCTATGTGGATGCGCAAGTCGCCGATGGAGGTGTGGATAGTCTGCATGAACTCCCACATCTGTTGCATTGTTGGCCCTTCTTGTGGTGGTTGTGCCGGGGCAGCGGGTTGTGGCGCCTCTGCTTGTAATTCAGGGTTTGGTGGTGGAGGTGGCTGTTGTGGATCAAGTGGCTCATCCACAATCTTCCATGTGTTGTAGTTTATAGGATCGAGCTGAGTTTGGAGAGGCAACCGGTGTCGGATTTCACCCGGTCCCAAATTGATCCAAGACTCTTGGATATCATCAAATCGAATCAATCTCGCCCCTTCCAAGCGAGCAATATCCACCAAAGTGTAACCCGGTACCACATCATCACCGGTTGGAATGTGCAAGAAGCGGGCAATTTTTGTGATGATACCACCAATGCGCACTATCCCTCCAGATTGCCTGTTGTGGGCCACATTTCTCATGTGCTTCGCCAAGTGGTACCCGAGATGTGGCATGTAGCGCATTTCTCCATTGTTCCTTCGGAGCATGCTACACACATAGGTCATATCTCCAAAGTTGAAGACTGAAGCGGTCTCCCCTCGGGCAAAGAGAGTGTGAGAAAGTACCCTTTGGAGATAACGGATTGCCGGGTGGAGAACATTCTTGATGCGTTGAGGGCCGAGGTAGCCGTCATGGCATGTGAGGACTCGGAATTGGTGCTCGCTCATGTCATTGTAAAACCGGAGGGTGGTGCACATTTCTTCAACATGCTCGGTCGGTAACCCGAGGCCAGCCATGAGGTCGGTCGTGTGCAACTCGTGGTGATAGCCGCCAAGGTTGAAGCTCATAATTCGTGATGCCCGATCGAACTCATAGGAGGAGAGGAATTCGATGGTGAGGTTTCGGTATGTTGGGACCTCGTCACATAGGAATGCCCAAAGCCCTAGCCGCTCTGTAAGCATTTGCACCGTGTGCGTGAGCCCCAATGTCTGAAGAGTGTAGGTGCAGATCCATCGGGATGGTTCGATGTTGCGCTGGTACTCCAGAAGGTTCCTCCGTATCTCTTGATCAGGATTCAAGGGTTTGGCCGGTGGATATTGGGGTGCTGGATTGCTGCTTTGCCCCTTCTCCTTCCCTGTCCTTGATCGCTTGGAGTGCCTCTTCATCATCCTTACTACAAGTTAGAAGTAGAAAGAATTTAAAATTTCGAAGATTTTGGTGTTTTTGGGCCTCAGTGCGTGTGACTGACCCGCACTAGTCATGAGTGCGGACGCACTGTGAACAATTGGCCAAGTTCGGCTGCATTTCTGACTTTTCCCGAGCCTAATGCGGACGCACTGACTCTCAGTGCGGGTGGTCTGGCCGCACTGGATACTTGGTCACATTTTTGGTTCATGTCAGAGTGCGGACGCACTAGAATAAGTGCGGGTGGTCTGGCCGCACTTTGAACTTAAAACTAATTCACCAAATTTACCAGTTCCGTCAGAGTGCGGACGCACTGTGACTGAGTGCGGGTGGTCAGCCGCATTCTGGGGAAATTCAAACCGATTTGGACAATTTTGGTTGATTTCTTCGATTTTTGGTACCATTTTACAGATCTAACTACCAATAAATGAAATTTAGTGTAAGGAGAGATCAAACCTCGTTGTAGATCACAAAAATTTCGAGAAAATGCGAAGAAATCCGAGTTTTGGAGAAGAGGCGCTTGGAACGGCTTGAGAGAAGTGAGATCTTCGGTTTTGGAGAAGAAAAGAGGGAAAGAAGAAGAGAAAGAGGGTAGAAAATGTAGAGGAGAAGGAGAAATGGGTATAGGAAGAGGTTTTTCGGGTTTTTAGAGAGAGAAAACCGAAACTAGGGTTTTGGAGATGAAAAGCCGCGAAAGAACCCTAGGGGTCGGGTTTAAAAAGACACACTGGTGCGGACGCACTGTGTGTCAGTGCGGGTGAGTCATCCGCACCGAAATTTTTTTTCTGGTTTTCGAAATTTTCAAAATAATCCTGAGTGCGGGTGATTCATCCGCACCGACAAAAAAATTTCAAAAAATTCCAAGTTTTTCCAAAAACTGTAAATACTTACCTCGGGTGCGGACGCACTGGGACCAATTTTGCTCGTTTCGTCCTGAAATTTTCTGTAGAGTTAGTATAAAATTTGAAAAATAAAAAGAAAAAGCAAAAAACAAAAATAAAAACTTGGGTTGCCTCCCAAGAAGCGCTCAATTTTACGTCGTGAGCTCGACACGATTTGTGCTCACTATTGAGAATTTAAATCATCTAGGCGAAGCCTTTCCATCTCACCTATGGGATTTTCATAATTAAAATGTTTGAGACGATGTCCGTTTACCTTAAATGGTCCAATTTTATCGTTCTCAATCTCAATTGCACCATGGTTAAACACCTTCCTTACCTTGTATGGCCCGGTCCACCTTGATCTCAATTTTCCGGGAAAGAGTCGGAGTCTTGAGTTGTACAAGAGAACCGTGTCTCCTTCTTGAAAATCTCGCCTCATGATATGCTTGTCGTGCCATCTTTTTGTCTTTTTTTTGTATAACTTGGCATTTTCATATGCATCAAGGCGCAATTCCTCCAATTCGTGTAGATTGAGGATTCTCTTCTCACCGGCTGCCCTCATGTCGAAGTTTAGAGCCTTTATTGCCCAATAGGCTTTATGCTCAAGCTCGACCGGCAAATGGCATGCTTTTCCATACACAAGTTTGAAAGGAGTCATACCTATGGGTGTTTTGAATGCGGTCCGGTATGCCCAAAGAGATTCGTCTAGTTTGAGTGACCAATCCTTCCTTGATATATTCACCACCTTTTGGAGGATGTTCTTTATCTCTCGGTTGGACACCTCGACTTGACCGCTTGTTTGTGGATGGTATGGTGTGGCCACCTTGTGCTTGACTCCATACTTGAGTAGTAGAGCGTCAAATTGGCGGTTGATGAAATGAGATCCGCCATCACTTATCACCACTCGGGGTACTCCGAACCGAGGAAAGATAATTTTCTTAAAAAGTTTCCTTACCACGGCGGAGTCGGCGGTTGGTGTAGCTATGGCTTCGACCCATTTTGACACGTAATCGACCGCCACGAGTATGTACTTGTTGTTGCAAGAGCTCGAAAATGGACCCATAAAATCGATACCCCAAACATCAAATAATTCAACTTCTAGTATTCCGTTTAAGGGCATTTCATGTCTTCTAGATATGTTCCCGGTCCTTTGACATTTGTCGCACCTAAGCACATATTCCCTTGCATCTCGGAAGAGTGTGGGCCAAAAGAACCCGGCTTGAAGAACTTTGGCGGCGGTTTTGTCGGTGGAAGCGTGTCCTCCATAGGCGGATGAGTGGCAACATCTTAGGATTGGTTCGGTTTCTTCTTGGGGCACACATCTTCTATGGATTCCATCTACCCCCAACTTAAACAACAACGGTTCATCCCAAAAATATTTCTTTGCATCGGAAAAGAATTTTTTTCGTTGTTGATAAGTTAGATCGGGAGGTAGTATACCGCATGTAAGGTAGTTGACCAAATCCGCATACCATGGCGCCTTGAGTTGGTTGACTGCATATAGTTGTTCGTCTATGAATGAATCATCAATCGGCACGTCATTCTCTTTTGGTTCATTGGTAATGCGAGACAAATGATCCGCCACTGAATTTTCGGTTCCTTTCTTGTCCTTGATCTCTAAGTCGAATTCTTGTAGTAAGAGGATCCATCGAATTAGGCGTGGTTTGGCATCTTTCTTGTTGAGAAGGTATCGGATGGCCGCATGATCGGAGTACACAACCACCTTGGATCCCACCAAGTAGGACCGGAATTTGTTGATAGCAAAGATGACGGCTAAGAACTCCTTCTCGGTGGTTGTATAGTTCATTTGCGCCTCATCTAGGACTTTGCTTGCATAGTAGATCACATGTGGCTTATTGTCGATCCTTTGTCCTAGGACGGCTCCGACGGCGTAGTCGCTTGCATCACACATAATCTCGAATGGTGCATCCCAATTCGGTGGGCGAAGAATGGGGGCTGAGATTAGCGCCTTCTTTATCCTGTCAAAAGCATCAATGCAAGGTTTATCAAAATTAAATTCTGCATCTTTCATAGTTAAATTCGTAAGAGGTTTGCAAATTTTTGAAAAATCCTTGATAAACCGTCGATAAAACCCCGCATGGCCTAGGAAACTCCGCACATCTTTCACACAAGTCGGGTAAGGCAACTTCTCTATCACCTCCACCTTTGCTTTGTCGACTTCCAAGCCTTCGGATGACACTACGTGGCCTAAAACTACCCCAGTTTGCACCATGAAGTGGCACTTCTCCCAGTTTAGCACTAAATTGACCTGCTCACATCTTTCTAAAACTTTAATCAAATTAGTTAAGCAATCATCAAAAGAAGTACCAAAAACTGAAAAGTCATCCATGAAAACCTCCACGGAATTTTCTAATAAATCGGAGAAAATAGCCATCATGGCTCTTTGAAATGTGGCTGGGGCATTACATAGACCAAACGGCATCCTACGGTACGCAAACGTACCATAGGGGCATGTAAAGGTCGTTTTTTCTTGGTCATCGGGGTGAATAGGGATTTGAAAGAATCCACTATACCCATCAAGGTAACAAAAATGCGAATGATTGGCTAGCCTCTCAAGCATTTGGTCCACGAATGGTAGAGGGAAGTGATCCTTCCTTGTTGCATTGTTGAGTTTTCGGTAGTCGATGCACATCCGCCATCCGGTGACAACCCTTGTGGATATCATCTTGTCATCTTCGCCCTTCACCACTGTTGTGCCTCCCTTCTTTGGTACTACATGAACCGGACTTACCCACTTGGAATCGGAAATTGGGTAGATGATGCCGGCATCAAGTAGCTTGAGGATCTCTTTCTTCACTTCTTTTAGATTAGGATTGAGTCTTCTTTGAGCTTCAACGGTGGGTTTGTGATCATCCTCCATTAGAATTCGATGCATGCAAAGGGACGGACTGATTCCGGTTAAGTCATCGATTGTGTAACCAATTGCCTTCCGATGTAGCCTTAGCTCATGTAGAAGCTTCTCGGTTTGTTCTTGGTTGAGCTTTGAATTGACAATCACCGGGTATGTCTCGTTTTCCCCCAAGTATTCATAGCGAAGGGTAGGTGGCAGAGGCTTGAGTTCGACCTTTGGTGCGGCAGAATCGGTTGATTCGGCTGAAATGTTGAAAATCTGCTCAAATTTTGGTGAGTGCGGGTGGTCGGGCCGCACTGGATTGTCAGTGCGGACGCACTGGGCTCGGTCAGCGGATTGTGCAGCTTCAGGAGGCTGAGTGCGGACGCACTGTGTGTCAGTGCGGGTGGTTGACCCGCACTGGGGAAAATTTTCACAGACTTGACCAATTTCAAGGCTGGATTCTTCTAGGTCCTGGTCAAGTTGTTCAGTAGCCATCTCCTCCTTCATCTGAGTAGCTATAATGGAATCTAAAGCATCCACTCTACATATAGAATCATTATCATTTGAAGGGTATTTAATGGCATTAAACATGTGAAAATTTACCTTTTCGCCTCCAATGTCAAAGGATATTTTACCTTCCTTAACATTTATATTTGCCCCTGCTGTGGTGAGGAAATCACGCCCCAATAGAAGAGGGGTATGAGTGTCCTCCTCCATCTCAACAACCACGAAATCGACCGGAACAAAGAACTTACCTATCAAGACAATCACATCTTCTGCAATTCTCTCGGGGTAGCGTACCGTCTTATCGGCCAATTGTAAGGACATTCTTATAGGTTTCAAGGCAACAAGATTTAGCCTTTGATAGACGGTTTTTGGCATGAGGCTTACACTTGCTCCTAAATCACATAGACACCTCTCGAATTTGGTATCACCTATTACACATGGAATTGCAAAACTCCCGGGATCCTTAAGTTTTGGAGGTAGCTTGTTTAGGAAAAGAGCGCTACACTCCTCATTAAGGAATACCGTGCCCACTTC
The DNA here is from genome assembly GCA_025461125.1 of Carex kokanica. Taxonomy (NCBI): domain Eukaryota; kingdom Viridiplantae; phylum Streptophyta; class Magnoliopsida; order Poales; family Cyperaceae; genus Carex; species Carex kokanica. Next base: position 13,019 of record JAJGRX010000314.1, read on the forward strand.
CTCAATTGTTCTTTTGTTGGATAGAATATCTTTCAAAAATTTTGCATAAGAGGGCATGTGAGTAATTGCTTCGGTAAAATGGATGGTGATGTTCAATTTCTTGAGGTGTTCTACAAATTTGGCATATTGTTGGTCAAGTTTGCTTTTTACTAACCTTTGAGGAAATGGTATAAACCTATGTGGTGGGATATACTTAGGAGTTTCAGTAGGTTTTACCTTTGCCGGGATAGAATTACCCGGTTCTTGAGATTCGGTTGATGCCGGTGTGTCCTCATTGAGAGAAGTTGGAGGTGGTGTCTCCTTGGGTGGTTGTTGCTCGTCAATGGTGGGCATCTTGGGTCCTTCGTATCCCGTGCCGCTCCTCAAGGTTATAGCCTTTGCTTGCTCCCTAGGGTTGATGTCCGGCTTGCCCGGAAGTGTGCCTTGTTGTCGAGAGGATGAAGAAGCTTGTTGTGCTATTTGTGTCTCTAGCATCTTTGTCTTCGTTTCTAGGAACTCAAACTTTTTGTTGACCTCATTGTTTGTGTTCCTTTGATATTCGATGTACTCCTCCATCATCTTTTCCAACTTGGAGAGTGGTGAGGGACCTTGGTAAGAGTTTTGGTTGGACCGGTATTGGTTGGAATTATCATTCTCGGTTTTCCATTTGAAATTCGGATGGTTCCACCTTGTGTTAGGATTGTAAGAATTGGAATTGAAATTATCATTTTGCCTAACCTTATTGTAGATCGGGTCATTCCTCTTATCACCTTGATTGTAGAACATGGCGTTCACTTGCTCCACATCTTCTCCTTCCATAAGGACTTGGCAATCGGCGGTGATATGAGTCACCTCTCCACATATGCCACATGGAGCCTTCTTCGTCACGGCTTTGACGTTTTGCATTTGTGTCATTTGATGTTGCAAGGCCTCCATTTGTGCTCTCAAGGCGGTAACTTCATCGACTTTTATGATCCCCGGTGTGTTGGAGGTTCGTCCACCTCTTTCGGCTGTCCACTCCCTTTGGTTGATCGCCATATCCTCAATCATTAGCATGGCTTGCTCGTGATCCATCCTTGACATGTTTCCACCTGCAACAGAATTTAAATGAGTTTTAGTGGCTATTGTACAACCTCCATAGAAGAATTGAAATAGCAACCACATGTCAAGGCCATGGTTAGGGCACAAGCGTTGGAGCTCCGCCCATCGATCCCATGCCTCGGTTAGAGACTCCCCCTCGGCTTGCTTGAACGTTGTGATCTTCGACCGGAAGTGTTGGGTCTTGGATGGAGGGAAGTATTTTCCTAAAAACAATTTCTCCATGTCGTCCCATGTACCGATGTTGTCCCGGTTGACGGTCCTTAGCCACGTTCTTGCATTGTCTCGGAGGGACAAGTGGAAGCATTTGAGTTTGAGGTTGTCTAGCTCGTCTCCTTCTCGGGCGAAAGTGCCGCAGTGTTCTTCGAAAACCGCCAAATGGGCGTGTGGATCTTCGTTGAGGGCTCCCCTGAACTGATTTTGGGCAAGCAAATGGATGAGAGAGGGCTTAATATCTCGTGGCTCTTGGCCATGAGGAATGAAGCCAAAGCGGTGGCCGTGTTGATGGTTTCGGCCATTGTTGTTGTGGTTCCCGTTACGAGGTGGGGTTAGTCCTCGTACGGGGGGGCTTTGATTACTTCCTTAATCGTCATGGATCGATTGGTCGTCTCCGTTGATGGCTGGATTTATGATTGGTGGGTCCATTCTTAGATGCTCTTCTTCGTCGTCGAAAATCGTCGGAAAAGGGGTTTTTCCTACGCTCATAGACTGCTGAAAAAGAACTTAGATTAGTTTCCAAAAAGAAAACAAAAAAATCTGAAATAAATCGCTAAAGTAAAAACTTAGTATTTAAACTATACTCCCCGGCAACGGCGCCAAAAACTTGATACGTGCAAAGGGTATATGTAAAAAGCTTTATCCTCAAATACACTTTCGGTTTAGATCGCAAGTATACAATCCTACCGTGTAGTATATTATCGGGTATCGAACCACAAGGAGTAAGATAAATACTAAATTTTCAACTTTAGATAATAAATTTCAGAAAAGAAAGAAAAGTGCAATAAAGTAAATTGGGGGGTTTGTAGTAAAAATTCTAAGGTTGGGTTCAATACCCGAAAGGAGTTTTAAACAATTAAAAGTAAAAGTAAAAGAGAGAAAAGTCGGTTTGTTTTCAAGGTTTAGAGAATCTAGGGGTCTTTGGTCTACAATCCCTTGTTAACTCTATTTATTCGGTATTTGCTTAAATTCATGTATGATTTGATGAGGTTTCTAACCTAATATGTCATTAAGGGTCACTTTCGTGAATTAATAACGTGTCTAAGTAATTCGGACTTCACGGTTAGGTCCTTCACCCTAGCTACTTAGACCATAAGCTCTTGTTAGTCTCTCCTCTCCTCGAATATGGGTACTTCTCAATTAAGTCCATGATACCAATATCCGACTCAAATTGAGATGTCCTAATTAGGGTTTGACTTCACGGTTAGGTCCTTCACCAAGTCCCTAACCTTAATTTCTGTAGTTCCGGCTTAGATTAAATTGGTTAGAATCTTAATCTAAAACCTAAGGTATTTGCATTCACAATTTGGTACTATCCTATTGATCCTAGTCACTTTTGGTTCTTTTGAAACCAAAACGAGATGCTACAATTCAAGTACTAATTATGTATTTAACACAAATTATTTAAATCACAGAAATTAACAATCAAATCCGATAAAACAATCATAATAAAAGCAAATAATCGAATAAAATATAATTAAACAAGTTCATGCATTGACCTAAACCCCTAGAGAGAGAACTACTCCCTCTTGGAGGGAAACATGGCAAAGTTTGGCAAATAACAAGAGGAAATGAAATAAAGAATAATTACACCCTTTGAATCTAGAACCTCAATCTTGCCGAATCTTGCTCAAGAAACCCTTCTTCTCCTTCCTTGAAAGCTTCACCTTCTTCAGAAAATATGGCTGAGTTGTGTGTGTAGAGAGAGATTGGTAATGGATTAATGGATGATTTGGAAGGGGAAATTCTAGCCCTTTTATAGCAATAGATCATACCCAATTTAGAGGCTAGAAGGTGGAGTTAGTGGGTGCTCTTTTTGACATTTCTTTCCTGGCAAGTATTGCTATTTTTTGGCTTCTTAAAACGTGTCATTGGAGTGCCAAAAATAGAAACAGTGTTGAAACCGGGTAAATTTGGCTGTCTGCGTGTTCAGTGCGTCCGCACTGGATGTGAGTGCGGATGGTTGATCCGCACTGGATTCAACTTTCCTTATTTAACTTGGCGAAAATCCTGCGTAATCTTCTGAGTGCGTCCGCACTGGTGGGGAGTGCGGGTGAAGGACCCGCACTGCTGAGCTTCTGCAGTTTCTGAAAATCCGACCAAGTACCGAATGCGGATGGATGACCCGCATTGGCGTGTGAGTGCGGACGCATTACACTCGGGAAAAATCCTGGCTTGCGCTGAGAGGCTGGAAAATCGGCTAAGTACTGAGTGCGGGTGGTTGATCCGCACTCAGCCCTAATTACATCATTTTTCGTCTTTTCCTGCATTTTAAAGCCAAACTACCGCAGTAACTTGATTCTAGGTGTAATTTATTCCTTTTATATTCAAAATACATGATAATTGGAGTTATTTTATGATAAAAACTAGATCAAATGTGTATATAATTTACGCTTATCAGATACCCTCGTGATCTTTGGTCATCTCATAAAATCGCCACCAACTAGCCTTGTATTTGGGTGTTGTTCTCCTCTTCATTTTTTCTGGTGGTTCAACTTCAGTTGTTGACGGCGGGACACTTGTGCTAGGAGACTGTGTGAAAGGAGTCTGTGACGGCAGGACACTTGAGATCTCATAATGCGGTGCTAGTGGTGGTAGAGGAGGGTTATATTGAGAGGGTGCCCCAGTGTATTGGCTCAATGCGTTAAAAGAAGAAGCTCCTGGTTCACAATATGCAAGGTTAGGATTTTGTGGATAATACGGTGGAGAAGGGTTAGGATTTGAATATAATAATTAACATTTTGAGGATAATACAGTAGTGGAGGAGGGTTAGGATTTTCTTGATACGATGGTGGATGAGGGTTATGATTTTGTTGATAATAGTTAACGTTTGGAGGAAAATACGGTGGTGGAGTAGGGTTAGGATTATGTTCAAATATTTCGTTTGCAAAAGACTCCACCATTTGCTCAACCGATTGACGGGGAGGAGAAGATGACATTTTTTCTACATAAAATAAATCCAAAATTAAATCTAACATATTCAAAAATAAATCTAACATATTTAATCTATTTTAAAAATAAATCTAACCTATTTAAAAATAAATCTAACATATTTAAACAATAAAACTGAATTTAAAATAAATCTAACCTATTTTAAAATAAATATAACCTATTTAAAAATAAATCTAATCTATTCAAAAATAAATCTAACCAATTTATAATAAATATAACATAATAAATCTAACATATATCAAAAATAAATCTAACCTATTCAAAAATAAATGTAACATATTTAATCTATTTCAAAAATAAATCTAACCTATTTTAAAATAAATATAACCTATTTAAAGATAAATCTAACCTATTTAAAAATAAATCTAACATATTTAAACAATAAAACCGAATTTAAAATAAATATAACCTATTTAAAAATAAATATAACCTATTCAAAAATAAATATAACTTTACTATTGATTTAAACCGACTAGCACGTATCAGTTGATTTTAATTAGTTTATACCACTGTTGTAAAAAACAGCCTTAACGGTCGATTAAACCCCAGTTTAATTGTTAACGGTGGTCAAACCGTTACGAATACACTAATTGGAGGTCTATTAACGGATTTTTCCAATTAATCGGACGATTATTTCGTTTATTCCCGTTTAATCATCTGTTTATTCCTGTTTATTCTGTTTATTCCAATGAATATTTATTTTAACATTGTTTTTTTTTCTGTGATTGTGTGTGATACTGTATTATAGTTTTATTTGTACTTGGATATACATCCAATATTTTTTATATATGTTTTTTCTTCTTAATTATTTTGAAATTGATTAATTCTTCTATTATTTATATAACATATTTTTTCTTACTTACTGATGTAATTTTTTCAATTAGTACGATATGTTCATATATAAAAAAATTAAGTTGTTATTATTAACTAAATTTAGTGATTTTATGTTAGAATGTTTTTGATACGTCCTATCTCGGGGAGTGTAGGCCGTATGTGGTGAAGCGTCTAGGTTTGGCTCGTCTTGCCGCAGGATGGCAGGTCGAGGTGTGAGCGAGTTGAGAACTCGGGTGGTGTTAGAGATATTCTGACTCTGACCTATGCGATATCTCTCTGAATGTAAAATTGCGACCCCCGTTCAATGGGCCTTTTTGACTTATATAGGCTGACTCATAACCGCCATCTGGTGCAGTTATGAGAGATGGAACGGTTATTTTGACCACGTTGGTGGTTATCCCGCATTAAGGCGATGAAAGCTCATTTTGGGCCAGGCCTTCTATTAAGTCTTTTTTATTCCCAGATCCTTAGTCAAAGATCTCGGGCTTTGGGCTTTTCATCATGGCTCCGGCTGGCTCCTAGAAGGAGATCTGAATCACAGGCCTTCATTGGCCTAAAGTTAATAGTTTAAGGGCCTTGGGAACATGGCCCTATTATTAGCCCCTGAAGCCGGAATGCATCAGCGAGATGCTTCTGACTTAATATTACTTAGTCATGTGGGCCTTATTTTAAAGAGGACAATTTTTCTTTTGTGACATAAGTTATGTTAATCGCGCGATTTTGTCTTGTTAACTGTGATATTATCTTGATAACCAAGACGTTGTTTTGGTAGCTTTAACTCTCTTTGCTAGTCGCGACGTTGTATTGTGCGCTTTAACATTCTTTGTTAGTCGTGTCATTGTGCGACGTCGCACGATATTGTGATGTCGAGTTTTATTTTAATTTTTAGTTTTTAGTTTTTTTTGGCGCCCATCATGGGGTGGGGTACTTAACGATGTCGAAATCCAATATGGATAACTATTTACTTGTAAGAAAGTTAAGTAAAGGAGCGATGTAAAAAAGATTATATAATGATAACTTAATCATTACACCAAGAAATATAAACTATTACATAAAGTTAAAGTCGGATTTTATCCATTTCATTTAGTAGGACATGACTGATTGTTACTGTCCTCGAGATGGACTTGACTGATTGTCACTCTCTTCGAGAAATGGTTATGCGAGGACTTCATTTTCGGAGTCCTCGAAGTGGTCATCTTCCTCGAGCTCAGCCGGAGTGGCGGTTTCGAGGGTGGGTCTACCGGGATACTGCCTGTGGCAGACACTTAAAAAAGCGACGTCGGGGATCTGACCGCCCTTTGAATAAGGAAATGGGAGAGATGATACCACTCATGGCACTCTCGACATTTGACCATGTCATCCTTCGGGTCTTGTTCGCCACATATGAGACAGACACGAAGGGAGACTAGGAGCGGGGTGACGTCGACTTCATCCTCCGACTTCACCTCGGGGTATGACGCCAGTTTGTAGTCTAGGAAGTCTCTGATAGTAAGAGACTCGTTGTCCAACATCTAGGGCAAGTCGTTTGGACCAGATGGATTGGTAGGGTTAGGACGAGGTGGATTGGTAGGGTGCCTACTCGACCTACGTTGTTCCAATCTTGTTTTCATGATGTCAGAGACGAGTTGTTTGAAAGACATCTCGGCTATTTAGAAAACAGGATGCGAGATGGAGTGATGGTAATATAAGGAGGTGAGGACTGACCTTCTGGTCGAAAGGGGCACTATATATATAGCGGGAGGTATACACAGTAGCCTTAATGGCAATGTGGCCTATCAGATCAGAACGGCTATCTCCCCAACTACCCCTCATTAAGATGTATGCACATATTTCAAGAATTAATAAAGTTGTATGTGTTTCCTTCTGACATGTCTAGTTTCAAAAACAACATCATATACCTTATTAGCTCGCGAGATCGTAGGCGTCCGAGGTGGCATCCACCTCAGGATGAGACATTCATCTCACAGCCGGTTATAGTTAACGGATGGATGGGGAATCGTCCGGTACTTAGGACGGAGTAAGTTGGATTGAAACGTCGTCTCAAGGGCCGTTACCTCAATTAATGATGCGAGTTTTCGAGGCGGCGTTTTGGTGCCAAAGTGACAGCTGCCTCCTATCTAATCAAAGATGGCATCAATCTTAAAATAGTGCGCGGGAAGCCAAGCGTGGCCCAGATGAGGAGCAGGAGATCGTGCCGCGTGGCGTTCCCTCGGTATACGAGCAGAGATAATTCGAAAATCGAACCTAACATAATTTGGATAACTCACCGGAAGTTAAAAATTAAATAAATGTATGAAATAAATTACAACTAGTAATTTAGTTTTTCAACATCTTGATGTTGTACAAAATAAACTCTAAATTTTATGCACATATATTGTTTATGAGTTAGAATAAGATTGATGGTAATTATTTTGTAAAACCAAATTTCATTAATTTCCAACTTGGGTTACATAGAGTGTATATTACATAGAGGTCTCTAAACTATTCTCTAATTACTCTTTTACCAAAATCCCCCCAATAGATATAATTTTGTTTCTCAACAGTCCCTCTCAAGATGGGCAAAAGATACTTAGCCCATCTTGTCACATAATCTATAGAAACCTAAAGAGCTAAGACCCTTTGTGAGGCAATCCGCCACTTGATCCTCAGTTGGAACATGGCTTAGCTTCAATAGTCCACTATTTAGCTTTTCCTTAATAAAGAACTTATCAATCTCAATGTGCTTGGTTCTGTCATGCTACACCGGGTTATTAGCAATGTTGATTGCGGAATTATTATCGCACCATAGCTTCATGTAAGCCCCTTGATCCATCTTCAACTCCACCAGGAGAGCCTTCAACTACAACAACTCAGAAACTCCCAAGGTCATTGCCCTGTACTCGGCTTCAGTGGTAGACTGTGCCACTACTGATTGCTTTTTGCTCTTCCAAGAGACCAAGTTGTCTTTTACAAAGATACAATATTTTAAGGTAGACCTCCTATCATCGGCGCAACTAGCCCAATCAGAATCACAATGGCCCTCAATGCTTAGGTGACCATTGTTCCTGAATAACAACTCCTTTCCTAGAGTGCTCTTCAGGTATCTCAGAATCTGATAAACTGCGTCCATATGGTCCTTCCTTGTATCATACATGGGGACATGCCCCCACACACAGGCAACGGAGAAGAGAGGGGGCGGACCTCTGCTAGAGTTGGAGGAGAGAGAGAGTGGCGGATTGGAGGAGCGGTGCCTCTGTGAGGTTGACATACTCTTTTTTTTTCCATGCGTAACCTAGCAGACGAATGAAGCAGAGCAGACTGAGAGCAACGGGGCGGCTAGGCTCTGATACCAAATTGTTTTGTAAAACCTAATTTCATTAATTCTCAACTTAGGTTATATAGAGTGCACATATTACATAGAGGTCCATAAACTATTCTCTAATTACTCTTTTACGTACCGTACCAAAATATCCCCAATACATATAACTTTGTTTCTCAACAATGGTTATTCTTCATTTAAAATTTCAAAATTAAATTACTAATGCAACAAATAATTTTGTCATCATGTTCAACAAATTTTTCTTAAGTTGATCCATTCCCGTTATTTTATAGACGTAACTAATGAAAATACTTGGAACATACAATCTTATTTAATATCCTTCAACCTCTAAGTAGTGAAATTTAAAAGCTTCTCATGAAATTAAACAAGCTGACTTTGACATTTTATTTTCTTATTGTAAAAGGGAAAGGTGCTTAAGATTTTTTTTTTTCTGCTTTCAGTCATAAATAAAGAAAAATATTGGTCAATGTGATAAATATGACTAACTATGAAAATATATCTTCAATCTATTGTGAGCAATTCATTGAGAATTGAAGTTCTAGGCCAAATTTTAGTAGGTGGAACTTGTTCTTTTAACTAATTTGACAAACTATTGTTCTCTTGTTAGTTCATTCATATCAAATGTCATGTAAAAATTATGTATAATTCTGAAGAATTTTTTTTTATTAATATGCATATGTTGTCATAAGTGGTATTCCGGCCTGTTGGCCTCCACTATGAATGAAGCACACAAGAGTTGCTTAATTCAGGATAAAAACAGATAGAAGTGTGACATACATATAAAGTATGAGCCAACCCATAGAACTGTACTAAATTTTTATCTGAAAACATAAAATATCAGGTAAGGTAATTTGTTTGCTTAACTATTTCAAGATCTTCTGGTAGATATAAGTTTGATTATGCTATATGTTCTTTTCCGCAAGTACGCACTACCACAAAAAAAGAGATTATGCACGGACAAAAATGAAGGAGCTACACGGATTTCCTATCGTGTTTAAATCGAGGGTGTACGAATAGTTCAATAACTACACACGGACATTTGCCCGTGTGCAATTTCAACGATTCTACACGGATAACTGCACAAACAGCATCTATAGGTCGGTTATTGGACCACAATACACTAATTATTTACATTATCTAATTAAGAATTAAATCAAGCATGCATGAATATATTATTAATTAATGAACAGAAAATTAAAGAGGGAAAAAGAAAATATGTATATACTAATCTTCGAAAGTTAGAGATGAGAAAATAAAAACTTCAAAGATGACAGATTCCAGCTGTTAGCTAGCCTTTGCAGAAATCAGATCTCAGTTCAATACAGAGAGAGAATATTAATTACTTGATCAAAACGGCGCTGGAAGGAGAAGGCCTCTTGAAGAGATGGGGCCCTTTTATACTGCACAAAACCCTACGAAGCCTTTTCTACACTGATTTATTAACAATCCGTGTAGCTCTCTCAAAATTTATACACGGTTATTTATTAAAAATGTCCGTGTAGCATTACCCTTTGTACACGGATATTTGATAAAAAACCGTGTAGCTCTATAACAATTCTACACGGACATTTAACTAAAAAACCGTGTAGCTCTCTTACTATTTCTACACGGATATATTATCAAATATCCATGTAGCTATTCATACACGGATTTTAGTATAATATATGTGTAGCTCTCTCAATCTTTTCCACACGGTCTTTTGTCCACACGGATTTTTGATCCCTAATAAACCGTGTAGCTCTCTTAAACAATTCTACACGGATTCGTAAGTAAATGTCCGTGTATAATTTCTCCATATTTTTCGACCTTTCAGAAATTCATATTTGGTACACGATTTTTATATAAAATTAGAAAAACTGTGTACAATGTGCAGTGTAGAATTAGCTTTTTTGTAGTAGTGACGTTTAGTTGAGAAATCAGAACTATGTGGAGGTGATAGTTGTTTTTGCATTACCCATACATTAACTCATTGGCATCTGATGGTGATTTGGTACCATACAAAGGCAGAGTAGGTGTGTACCAACAAAATCATATATGCAATGCTATCTTAATCACTGTACCATCATCACAAGTCTTGAACTCAATTAGAAATGCAAACTAATGAAATAATAGTTTAGATTTTTTTTTGTTTAAATTAGATTGTTTCATATTGACAGAAATTGGGGCTTCGTCGGGAATAATTGAATATAGAAAATTAGAATTGGTACTTTTTGTTTGATATTAACTTTACCATATATCGGTTATCTTCGCCAGATGTGGACCGAGTTTATGCTCATGATTTAATTAAATGCAGTCGATCTCTAAAAGATACACATATATGAAAATTAGGTTACACTTCTTTTATATTGTTTGTTATAAATACCCCATATACCTAGCTCCTCCCTTTCCATCACGTCACAATCGCCTCGCGCCGCCATCCCTCGTTCTTCTCACATCGCCTCTTCCTTCTTTGCATTCATCTCCTAGAAATCCTGCTTGATTATTGCTTTTCAATTATAGATGAAAACAAAATTCCTTTGATCCATTAATTATTGCAACCACAAGGTACAAAAGAATAGTTTTCACAATATATTGTGTGAAAATCTTGACTGTAGTTGGTCGATCAAACCAAACCAGTGGATACTGAAGTATTTGGCATGGGTGGTCTAGGAAATCCCTGCATGGACAATTATCATCTCTTAGGTACTATTCTTCTGTTTTCACATTAATTATTTGTCTAATTTAATTGAAGCTTGAGTGTGTTTATGGTATTAACTAATTAGTACTGAGGTGTTGATACTAACAATCCAAATCTTACATTTTGTAATTGTCCTAGAAATCAACCGAAGCCCTCTATTGTGATCTACACATCAAAATTGGTACAGTGGCACATCTTATATTCTTATAAAATTTTATCTCATTTATCGGATCTGAAAAGGTGCCATATATTAATGGTTCGAAACATACGGCACGGAAATAACACTATGTGTAAAAGAAGCAAATAAGTGATCCAAATTATTAGATACAGTTGCTACTCCTTGCATTAGTTAGATATGAAGTTTTGGCACATTAAATTAGACCTAATTTCTACCAATGTACTCTTACATATTACCTGTTAATTTGAAAAATAAATTTCATCAATTATTATTGCTGATTTCCATTATTGTTAATTTTTTATATCTAGGCTTGCAGACATTATGATCTTTCCATTGTTGATGCAAAAGTTTCTTTCAGGGGTTGCAGATTGCAAGCACCTTGAGCAAATGTACAAATTTGACAGAAAGAAAAAGCTAAAATGTACATTTGAGGTAATACTAGTCAACTTTTCATATATCTGTGCAAAATGCCAAAATCACTTTAATGTTTTTAATATTTGTATTATTTTCTGTAAGTACATGTTTTTTTGTATAATTTAATTGCATAGAACAATCTCCTTGCTCAGATTGATGCTTATAAAAGTAAAAATAATGGCACTGCCTTTTTCCCAACCAATCAACCAGATGTTCATTATTCTGTATCCCCTAGATTAAAGAAATTATTAACCATTTCTTGCAATAATATTTATTGAACTGTTAATACCTTGTATTTGTTCTCTTTATCATTAAATATGCTTCTTTATTGTATTTAATTTTACCAGAATTTTTTTTGTGGTAAAATTGATCTTGAAAACCACCAGTTGCACTTGTGAATAAGACAGTGGTTAATAACAGTAAGGTAATGACAGATATGATAAATTCTTGCAAATAGAAGACAAAGTCGATATACCTTCTTTAAGTTGTTTTTATTCTGCTGAGCCAGTTGAGAGGTGTAGAACTTAATAGCTTTTATGCATCCCTGCCCCCCTTAGATAAAAAAGCTAAATTAAATCTCTTACAAAGAATGGTTGATAGATACATCAGGCAATCTTAGCTAATGAAAAACAACTATATCTGCCAAGTTTTCAAAAAAGAAAAACAACTATAAAATTGTAGTGAGATAATTGGACAATGCACTTTGCAAATGAGTGTTTTCTCATTGAAAAGGATTTTCATAAACTAGAAAATTACTCCTAGAGCCATCTTAAATTCATTAACTTACCAACAATACTTTTTAAAGGATGAGGAAGCCAATGGAGATGACAAGGCCATCAAAGACTATGTTTCTTACGTGAATGAAATTATATAATGAGCCATCTCAATGCCTCTCTATTAGGCTTCCTGACATGTTGCCAGAAAGAAAGGTACTAAAAGAGGACTTGTAATTTCATAGCAACTAACTTTAAAAATTGAAAGAATGTATACACACACTCTTTGGCAATGCCATGTTTTTATTAGAGTCCAAGTCGGCCTTATGATTGGTACCGAACAAAAGAGGATGCAATTCGTCTTATTGTTACAAAAAATAGAGGTCAATGCAGCTATGGCAGTAGAGTACTGATATAAGACCTTATAATTTTTATATCAAGATCCATATTATTATGTTTCTTAGCAATTTGTCTTTTATTGTACATGTAGGTGCACAAATTAGTTTATGCAAATGATGGGGAGTCGGTCATCACACTTTCATCCAATTGCACTCATAAACTATGGAGATGGAACAAGACGTGTTTGAACCCATCCGGCAAGGTAGAACTAGTCTCATCATCCCTGCTTTCTCTTTCTCTTGTTATACGTAGTAAAATGTTAATGCGTTGCAGGCAACTTCTTGTGAGTCTCCAATACAGTTGTTGCCATCAGATGGCCTAATGAATAATGATGTGGGTGTTGTTGACAAAGAAGAGCATTCATTTGCTCTTAAGGACAACAGATACCTCATCTCTACATCAGGAGGACCGGTATCTCTTTTCAATGTCACTGATGCTGAGGTAATATTTCAGTTAAAGGTGGTAATTCTACCTCAACCTGACCAATTTGACCAACCGATCAAATTGGTGGTTTAATTGATTTGCCAAGACTCGGCTGATCAGAACAAATATTTATTATTCATTTGCATTTTAAAATAATATCGTGCTAATATAATTAGTAGTATATACTTCCAGAAATAAAAATAATACCCACATCGATTTGCATACAAAATCTATCAACCTAGTAAAAAGTTGCAATATCTTGTGTGTTTCCAGAAACTAGGAAGTTTCTTAAGACGGCCTCCAGTGGCTACAGTGTTCGCCTTTCATCCCCAAAACAACAACAGGGTTGCCATAGGCATGGACAATTGCACAATCCTTGTTTTTGAACCCCAACGTAAAAAGGTTGGTACAATATTGTTGTTTGAGCAAAGATAATCAAATGTGAAGGCAAACAAATTGGTACTTGTTGAATATTAGACTATCTTATATTATAATTGGAGAGTACAAGAGTTTACAAGACTTAGGTGTATTTCTTATTTTCTCATTCTCACCTTATCCACGGACCTCACTCATCTATTTATACAAGCTCTAGGTCGGTTGTTGATTTCTCTAGATTTTACATGTTCATTTAACCGACTTAGCTAATGTCGGTATAGGCACTTTCTAGATTATACTTGTATCTTTACAAATTTATAGCACAAATTCATGTTATCGACTTTATAAGTTGGTTCTTGAATATTCCAGAATAATTATTTTGGGCTTGGGCCTTTCGAATCGGTGCTGCCATTTCAACAGTACTTAATGAAAACAAATTAAGAACACTATCAATCTTGAGTTAAATATCAATAGTAGCAAACCATAATGTGCAAAAATATCAATTGCATGCACTCCAGAATTAGCATACTTGATGTCAATATGTACGTAGCAATTATAATTGCACTTGTGTGCAAATTATGTAATCTCTGTAAGTACATGTACAAGCATTATGCAAGTACATGTACACCTCTCAATTTCATTATATGAAAAAGCATATTTAAATTTATTCATTGTATATTTCTGTAGGTTTGTTGTATTCTCAGTGGTCATAATAAAAGAGTAACTGGCCTCTGTTTCTCTACCAAACTAGATGTTCTTGTTTCATTGGGATTGGACGCTCAGGTACACTCTATTAGCATGACAATATAATTAGCAGTATTTACTTACAAAAAAAGATAATACCCACATCGATTAGCATACAAAATAAAACACCAACGTCAAATTTTTAACTATTTGAAAAAAGAAGATAAATATTTGCCTTGGTCTTTGATGCATATTTTCACGTTAATCAACTATTTTCTTTTTCTTTTTTCTTAGACCTTGCCTCGAATCAGGTCCAACAAAGGTGGTTTTCAGCTAGTTATTTTTTCATACAGAACGCAATGCTTTAATGAATTCTGCTAGAGTTCACAGTTCTTTGCTAGTTGTGGCAGTAATTGGCAGCTTAATCAAGATTTTGACGAGCAAAAGTGGTCAGAAAATGTGGGAGCCTTCACATCATCAACTGTGCATTGCCTCAAACCAGCAATCACATAGAGGATGCACGTACAAGTATTATTTAATTGCCCATTTTTCAGAAAAGTTCTTTTGCTTTCTTGTAAGCGCAGCAATGTTGGAACCAGCAAGTCAGCAAAAAAAAACTAGATGCTTATTTTCCACCAAGTATTGAACCGATGATGTTCTCATACTTGTTTTTCCATTTTGCACTAATTGCTACCAGCACTAAATTCTTGTACATAAATTGCTTTGTTTGAAAATATTCATTGATAGAATTTTTTTAGAGTTGTCATGTAAGCTTAATTATTTTTAATCCTGTTTACGCAAATTTGTAACAAAATTTGTGACGGAGACAAAATGGGATTTTGAAAGTTAGTAAAGTAATTACAATAATAAATCAAAATAAATGTGATAAAAGAACAAATAATTTAAAGGTGTGATCAGCTCTAAATTTAGTTTTCATCTAATCTTGAATAGATTAACCAATTACATTTCAGTTTTTACCCTATCTTAAAATTAATCGTAGCAAACAACAAGCTATGTTATCATGGATAAATATCTAGCCAAAACAAGCTCTTTGATTACATCTAATTGTTTCCCAACCTAGAACAAGCTCTCTAGATTGAGTGCAATAGCTGCATTATTTTTAAAGAACAATAGGGGTTAGTCGAAGCAACAAATTCAGAAGCTCAATTTGTTTTACTTAGATTGTGTTATCATCAATCATGCATGATCACTAATTTACTACTTATGAACTTAAAGCACAACAATTATGGATTGAAGTCCTAATTCTAATATCAAATTAATATATGAATGAAATAACATGCCTAAACTAAATCAAGCATACATAAATGATAAACCATAAAAATTGAATTCAGAATAACACTATCAATTTTATAAAAAAAGTAAGAAGTAACTATAATTGATTATTAACATGGATAAGAACATTTCCTCAAACCGAAAAAGAATAGAATCATTATTTGAGTACTCTTACTCTAAGTACCTTCAAAATCTCTGCATCCATTTAGAGACATTATATATTATGGCCCTCACTAATTATTATTCTAAAGTCCATGCAACACTATTTCTCTATGGTCCCCACTAATTATATGGACCCCCTTTTCCGGTCCACGCACTCCTTCCCGCGTCAAACTTCATAGATATAAATACTTGGAAGATAATATATTAACACTTGAAAAATAAGATGATGAGCTACCGATCGATGATGCGTTCATAGACGAATGTTTGTATCTCATCCAGTTGGGGGAGATGCCTTGGTATGCAGATATCGCGAACTATTTGGAATGTGGAGAGATACCTCCCGACCTTTCCTTTCAACAAAAGAAGAAGTTCTTCGCCGATGTCAAACACTACATTTGGGACGATCCATACCATTTCTGTTTTTCAGCAAATGGCATCCAAAGAAGAAGTGTTTCCCGAGAGGAAGGACTCTCTATAATCCAACGTTGCCACTCTTCGCCTTATGAAGGACACGCGTCCATCGACAAGACTGCCACTAAGGTACTTCAAGCAGGTTTTTATTGGCCTTACATCTTTAAAGACATAAAGAATTTTATCATTTCATGTGACGAATGTCAATGAGTAGGAAACCTTTTTAAAAGCCATGAGATGCCTCTCAATAATATCCTTGAAGTACAGATATTCGACGTTTGGGGAATAGACTTCATGTGGAGCCATTCCCAAGTTCTTACAACAACAGGTTCATTCTCGTAGCTGTCGATTATGTTTCAAAATGGATGGAGACTCAAAGATAGTTGCGAAGATGTTCAAAAATATCATCTTTCTACGCTACAGAATGCCGAAGGCAGTAATCAGCGATGGAGGCTCGCACTTCGACAACAAGAATATCAAACAACTCTTAAGGAGACGGTATTACTCATAAAATTGCTACTCCATATCATCCGCAAACAAGTGGGCAGGTGGAGGTATCTAATAGGGAGATAAAGAACATCCTACAAAAGACTGTGTTGAAGTCACGCACCGATTGGTCCACCAAACTAGATGATGCATTATCGGCCTACCGTATCGCATACAAAACCCCTATTGGCATGTCACCTTTCAAACTCGTGTATGGTAAAGCATGTCACTTACCAGTCGAGATCGAACACAAGGCGCATTGGGCGGTGAGAGAGATCAACTACGACTTCAAAACTGTCGGAGAAAAGAGACTTTTCGACCTCAACGAATTAGACAAATTAAGACTTGACGCCTACGAAAATTCTAAGATATACAATGAGAAGGCCAAGAAATATCATGATAAGACATTAGTAAACAAGAAATTCAAGATAGGGGATTGGGTGTTGTTATTCAACACTAGAATCAAATTCTTTCCTGGTAAACTAAGGTCTAAGTGGTCAGGCCCTTTCCAAGTAACTCAAGTTTTTCCTTATGGATCAGTTGAAATTTGGAACAAAAGGAAAGGAACGTTTAAGGTAAACGGTCATCGGTTAAACACTACCACGCCAGTGCACTGATAGAAGGTAAAGAAATCTACATTTTATTGGAGCCACCTAACGAAGGATAAAAGAGATAAGGTCAAGCTAAAGACCTAAAACAAGCACTGCGTGGGAGGCAACCCACAACCTATATTTACTTTTTCATTACAATTTATTTTTAGAGTCCAGTCTAGGGAAAAACTTACGATAACAGAATAACGAAGACAGGTTATGAAAGAAAAATCAATTTGCTAGGTTTTTATCTACTCGTACGGCATAATTTATACTGCATGCGGGGTCGGCAAGGCCGCAGGTTACTAAAAATAGGAAGTCATGTACTTAGAAGAATTTTGAAAATTCTTGCGAACCCAAACTAGGTCGCATGGGCCCGCAGGCCGCATGCGACAAACTTGGGAAGCAAGTTTAAACTTAGATTCTTTCAGAAATATAAGAGATCATGGGGTGATCCTCCATCACTCCCACTACTCCACTACCTCTGCTACTTCTATTTCCTTATATAAGCAACAATCGAGCCTCCCTTTCTCATCCCAAATCTGATCAAAACATTTTCTTCGTAAGTTCTATCCTCTTGTAGGTCAAAGCTTTCAGCAGCCACCATAAGCCGACGCTGCACGCAGCATCCGAAGCCGCACAACCTAGGCCACATGAGGCAACAGCAAGGCGAGATCATGGTAGGGAAGCCCCAAGCTCGATCCTCACCACCATTAGCAGCCGATGCTACCAGAGGAATCGCGTTTGTTAACCCAAGGCAACTTGAGCGTTACCGAAACCTGGAAAGGAGGACCGTCAGAAGCACCAAGGAAATGTCCTTACACCATGGATACTCTAGACATCTACAACCAAGTCCAGGAGATGTTCACCAAGATCAACTTATGGGTTTTAGCTAATCAACTACGAACAACTGAGACATACATCAAGCCGACATTGGAGTTCCTCTCAACTATGCGAGTAGAAGAAGGGGTGACATCGTTCAACTTCTTAAAACAAAGAGTACAACATGACGATGGACGTTCAATGAAGTGCTAGGACTTCCAACAACAGGACAGAGTGACATAGGAAACCTCATGCAAAGACAATCCTTCTGGGAAAATATCACGCTAAAAGGAAATGGAGACCATCCTTTGGACTCAAGGTACATTCTACAAGCTTATCTCCGTTATGCGCAAATTATTCTCGCGAATTCTATTTGTGCAAGTGGAGAGTCTAGCTATCAAGTGTTGAAAAGGGACGTGTTCTTCCTCCAACAAATGAAGAATACCTCTCGGGTATGGCAACCAAACATTGGCTATTTCATACGCGATCACTTGAGCATGGTGGCCAACGATAAGCACGATAACTGAGTCGTAGTAGTGGGAGGAGTCATAACGTTGCTCGTAAGGTACTTAGGAGTCAACTTAGATAGAAAAGAAGAAGCGCCAGGCCTGAAAACACTAAACCTCGAATATCTAAAGAAGGCTAGGCACTTAACAATCAAAACCGATCAAAGATGGGGAACAATATGCTACTACTTACGGATCTCCAACAACCACTTCACGTTCATCCAAGTTGACCACCTATGGGATGAAGATGACGACACAACAACCACCAACTTCAAAATCACGTGTACCATCACACCATAAGTAGGCCAGATGCGCGCTGACCCAACAAATCCTCTAGCAACTGAACTGGTAGGACTGACGCGTGAAGTTTCTGCTCAGCCTATAGTCCGTACGGCATCACCTATACCGCATGCGGCTATCCCGACATTACATAAAGGTAGGCAGCCGAGCCAGACTGAAGCATCCCCTACGGCATCACACATGCCGCATGCGGCCTCAGCCCATGCCGCAAGCTTTCCAGATTGCGACCAATCCAACTTGTTCAGCCACCGCGAACAACACAGATCGACCATCACCTCTGAACCTAGTACTTCCACAAGACCAAATCATCCCCACCAGTGCCCAGCCAAGGAAGAACTTGTAGGAAGCAAGCGCACACTTGAAAGCCTAGAGTTTCATAGAGCTTTCATGGTCAACGCGAGCAAATTTTTTCAGGAGCTATGGTACCAAAGAAGGTCCACCCTTCGACAGCATGCCTCGTCAATTCTGACTGTAAGTTCTGACCCAGGGTTCGAGATCTTCTTCGAAGATTTTACCTTTGTATTGGGGACAATGCATGGTTTTTAGCTTGGAGAAGGGGATTGAACCCTTGTATCTTAGGTTTAAGAGTTTGTTTTTTCAAATTTTAAAGGGTATAACTAGGTTTTTTACCTGACCATGAATAAGGCTTGCATGACTGAACTTAATTGATTGAGATTGCGAGCTTGTCAGGATCTTTACTGAAGTTATAAAAATAAAGTCTTGCATGACTGGATTTAATTGTTTGAGATTGCATAAAGTATAGGATTATATAAAGTCATAGGTTAGGTTGAGTCCACACATGAAAGCACACGGAATTTTGAAAATTTTCGAAAGCATTATACCTATACAATTTTGTTGAGGCAATTCCTAAAATGAAAAAGTAGCATAGTCTCCAAGACACTTGATTGAAATTTTGGACATGGAAAGGCTAAGGTTAACAACATATTGATTAGAAAAGAAATATTTTTGAAAGATGATTTTCCTTATGTATTATGTAAGAAAAAAATTCTTAAAATTGGGAATACTTTCTATGTACATCCTTTTTAAATTGAGACCCCTATATTTTGACAAAAATTACAAAAGATAATTTAGATATATATACATAAATATCTAGAAATTATGTGTATTTAGATACAACTAAGTACTAAAAGAGGGCATAAAATGAGCCCCACCAAAAATCCAAAAATATTAATTATTAGAAGAGGACGCAAAATAAGTCCTACTACCGTGTTTCAATTTGGGATTTGATGAAATCCTTAGGTGTATTCGGAACGTATAACCTCTCGTTTGCATATATACGCTAGAAGAATCACCCGATGAAATCCTTAGGTACATTCGGAATGCATAACCTCTCGTTTGAATCTATGCGTTAGAAGGGTAAAACCAAATTGAGTAAGGTGTATTTACTTTCTTGCAATTTACTTTTTCAATAAAGTTGCATTCTACTAACACACTTAGTCAATAAAAAAAATTAGTCCAAAGAAGGGATCGAAAATTTAAGGGTATGAAAAATGAGTATGATTGATTTTAAGATCTCTTTTACCATAATGATGTTAAGACGGGTTGTCTTTAAAATATTTCTAAATAAAATCAAGGAGTTGTGAATGCAAATGTTTCACTTTCTAAAAATTTCACCAAGTACAAATATTAAGAATTGAGTAAACATTTTTGTATTATGTTGATTCTTAGAAAATTCTTCAATATTTCCGAAAATCTTATTCAAGAGCCAATTTTTAGCTAACTTACCCAAGTAGCTTTGCTTATTTTGTTCAAGGATGAACAAAAGTTTAAGATTGGGGGTGTGATGAAGCCAAAAAATAGTGAAAATCCGTATATTTTCTTCCAGAAAATGGCAAAAAGCGAATGCAAAGTAGCAATTTTCCCGATTTATTTACCGCAAATGTGTTTTTAGTTCTTTTTGGCATGTTTTTGAGAAAGTTGCGTATTTAGGCCAAAAACAGAGCAAAAGTGTCATATTTTGGCAATTTCTGGAGATAACACCAAAACAGGGCATCACATGGAGCATGCAACACCTCACACGAAGTGCACAACATGCGAAATGGCAAAATTACAGTAAAATCAGCTAAGTAGGAAGTTGTGTGGCCTCCTCCTCTGCCGTGGACTCAATCTGTGGACTGTTTCCTTGGGATAAGATCATCCACCGTTGATGCTATTTTCAGCAAAAATCTTCTGAAAGGACGCGATTGATTCAGCGGTAAGCTTTCATAGCTATTTTTGGCTTAATCTAAATTTGGAGTGCACTCTAAGCTTCCACCACCTCCACTACAACCACTACTCCATCTCTCATATTAGGAAGGCTATAAATATCTCTCTTGTAATAAGATTTAGTGTGTATGTTTAATTGTGTTAAGTCCATAGAATAGAGATTAACAATCCTCATTGCTAAGATAGGTTAGAGAGTTACTTAGAGAGAGAAGGGTAGCCATCGGAAGCCGAGCAGGAGAAGAATGCGTCATGTAAGGAGGCAGAGGTTCATCCATCTTCAATTGGGTTGTAGTTTATGTTCTCTTTATTTATTCCTTTTATTTTGCCATGGTCATGAGAAACTAAACTTCTCATCTCTAGGGTGAGGGTTGTACTTGAATTGTTAATTATGTTTTAGTATAAGTTTATGTTGTGTTTATGTCGATTTGAGTTTTCTTTATTATTTGAATTCCTTTTTATTAAGTCCTTACATACATAGTTATGTCTACTATATGCCAATGACCCTCCACATACCAATAGGTGTGATTACATTGCATCCTAGTGTGAGTGGGATAATGCATGTAAGTATATGTAACACTTCGACTAACGAGGCTTGGCAGCGGTTCAAAGACTTAGAACCCAGTGGGCTCCCTTGGCATAATAGCGTAAATTGTACATTTAGATTATATTAGGAAACACCTAGATTAGGTAGGGTCTTTAGGATATTTAATTGTGGGGTGGAAAAGGAAATGATCATGTGTTTGTGTGAGAAAGATAATTGCATGCCTAGGATACTTAGAATTGATGACCCAAAAGCCAATCACAAGATCGGAAAATCTTTCAAATCGCATAAGCAAAAACCCAGCTAGCTTGTCGGGTAGTGACAGTGCCGCATGGGGTGTTGTGGGACAATCTATGCCGCATACGATAGTGACAATGCCGCATGCGGGGTAAAGAAACGTCGAAATTTATACTTTACATAATTAAGAAGGAGAGCACCTGATCTCTAGAGAACCTCTATTTAATTGTTTAATTCTAACCTTAACACAATTAGCGCTACCGCATAAACCTTGAGGGCATTGAACCCTACCTTGAACTATTTTAAAACCTATTTTATAACCTTCCAATAACCTAGACAAGTGAAAATGTTAGAAATTTAATACTATCACTGTGGATCGACACCCCAATTATACTACATGGTAGGATCATGCACTTGTAATCTGAACGTAAATAAAGTCAGGGTTTATAAATCTTTAAAAGTAAGCAATTCAATTTGGACTCATCAGGAGAATGGGAATAGACGAAGTCTAAGGTAGTCTTGTGCAGTGCAACGTGAAATACAACCAGAAGAACGTGAAAGACAACATGTAGAACGTGAAAGACAACTAGTAAGACATGAAAGACAAATAGAAAGACAAATAGATGAAGATGAAATACAACCAGTAGTAGATGAAAGACAACTAGTAGAACGTCAAAGAAAACTAGTAGAACATGAAAAACAACCCGTACAAGATGAAAGACAACTCGAAGAACATGAAATATAACCAGTTAGAGGTGCTACCTTAACCCGATTATCCAGATCCCATCCGGAACCGAACTGGATCCGAACTGAACCGACCCGGATCCGATTAATTTGGATAGGGTATAATTTAAAAAATATAACCGGTTAAATCATGGATACGGTTACAAAATTAATAATTTAATATCTGACTGGATCTGAACCGGAACCGATACTATAATGGATAGGATATGAGTTTGATTTAATTATTTGACCCATAACCGAACCCGACCCAATACCTGTATAAATACTCGATAAAATGATAATACCATTTATTTATAATTATTTAATATAAAACATATATTAATAACTATGAAAAGACATTCATTTGTAGTATTTTTTTAATTTATTAAATGAAATTTATTGTTCTTTTCACACAAATCATTGAAATCAAATGTCATGTTCACCTTTTGTCAATAAATTTTCGAAACTAATTAATTCTTTTCTTGATCTCTTTGTTGCCTTTCTTCATGAATTATTGAAATTTATTGCTCTCTTCGCTGATTGAAACAAATTGGTAATAATATTTTATTCATGAATTTTTGAACCATAGAAAATCACCATCTCAAATATTTTACTTTCTAAAATTATCTCATCTTTAATATTTTGGAGCAGATTTTATTTATATAATAATGATATATTATGTGAGATGTTTAAGAAATTATAATTATATTTAAATGTAAATGGTTTCTCAAATACATGTGAGTTGTGACATGTACTTGCTCCGGATCCGAACACGCCCTAGATCTGAACCAGACCCGATAATCCACAAACAAGTTATAGGTATCTATCTACCCGGAACCGAAAGACTAGAACTGAAATATCTACAGGTAGATAGATATCCGAATACAGACCCGACCAATTTTGAAACTAATAAGTATATGGATCGAAATTCGGACTCGAACACTTTGAGGGTATAGGTCCAAATATAATAGTACCCGGACCATACCTGACCCGATAACACCTCTACAACCAGTAGAACATGAAAAGAAAAGATGTACAAGATGAAATACATCTAGAGGAAGAAAAAAATACAACTAAAAGAAAATAAAAAACGACTAGTAGAATATGAAATACAACATGTAGAAAATGAAAAGACAACTCAAATAAGATGAAATACAACCAGAGGAAGATAAAAGACAACCAGTACAAGATTACAAACAACTAGAAGAAAATGAAATACAACAAGAGGAAGAAAAAATACAACAACAAAAAGATGTAAGACCACCAATACAACATGAAAGACAACCAATATAAGATCAAAGACAGAAGAAGATGAAATACAACTAGTAGTAGATGAAAGACAACCAGTACAAGATAAAAGACAACTCAAAGAAGATGAAATACAACTAGAATAAGATGAAATACAACTAGTAGTAGATGAAAGACAACCAGTATAAGATAAAATACAACTAGTAGAACATGAAAGACAACTAGTACAAGATGAATACAACTAGAGGAAGAAAAAAATATGACTAGAAGAAGATGAAAGACAAGATAAAACACAACCTGTAGAACGTGAAAGACAACCAGTAGAACATGAAAAACAACCAGTATAAGATGAAAGACAACTCGAAGAAGATGAATGACAACCAGTAGAACGTGAAAGATAACAAGTAGAACATGAAAGACAATCAGTACATGATGAAATACAACTAAAGGAACAAAAAATACAACTAGAAGAATATGAAAGCTCACCAGTACAACTTGAAAGACAACCAATAAAAGACGAAATACAACCAGTAGTAAATGAAAAACAACCAATGCAACGTGAAAAACAACCAGTAGAATGTGAAAGACAACTAGTAGAACTTGAAAGACAGTAAGAGATGAAAGACAACTAGAAGAAGATGAAAGACAACAAGTAGAACTTGAAAGACAACCAGTACAAGATGAAAGACAACTCAAAAAAGATAAAATACAAACAGTGGAATGTGAAAGACAACCAGCAGAATGTGAAAGACAACCAGCAGAACATGAAAGACAACCAGTACAAGATAAAAGACTACTAGTACAAGATGAAAGACAACTAGAAGCTGATAAATGACACCAGTAGAACATGAAAGACAACTAGTACAAGATGAAAGATAACTAGAAGAAGATTAATGACACCAATGGAACATGAAAAACAACTAGTACAACAAGAAAGACAACTAGAAGAAGATGAAATACAAACTGTAGTAGATTAAAGACAACTAGTAGAACGTGAACCAGCACAAGATGAATGAGAATGACAACCAGTAGAATATGAAAGACAACTAGTACAAGATGGAATACAACCAGTAGTACATGAAAGACAACATGTGCAACGTGAAAGACAAATTAGAAGAACATGAAAAACAACCAGTAGAACGCGAAAGATAACTAATAAAATATGAAAGGCAACTATACGAAGATGAAAGATAACCAGTAGAACTTGAAAGACAACTAGTACCACTTGAAAGACAACTCAAAGAAGATAAAATACAACCAGTAAAACATAAAAGACAACCAACCAGTACAAGATAAAACACAACTAGAAGAAGACAAAAAACAACTATAGGAAGATGAAAGACAACCAGTAGAAAATAAAAGACAATTAGAAAAGAATGAAATACAAATACAGGAAGAAAAAGTACAACTAGTAGAATATGAAAGACAACAAGTACAAGATGAAAGACAAATAGATGAACATGATATACAACTAGTAGTAGATGAAAGACAACTAGTAGAACGTGAAAGAAAACCAGTAGAACATGAAAAACAACCAGTACAAGATGAACGACAACTCAAAAAACATGAAATACAACTAGTATAACGTGAAAGACAACTAGTAGAACATGAAAGACAATATGTACAAGATGAAAAACTAGAGGAAGAAAAAAATATAACTAGAATAAGATGAAAGACAACCAGTAGAATATGAAAGATAACATGTAGAAGATGAAAGACAACTCAAAGAAGATGAAATATAACTAGAGGAAGATAAAAGACAACCAGTAAAAGATTACAACCAACTATAAGAAGATGAAATACAGCTAGTAGTATATGAAAGACCATCGGAACATGATGAAAGACAACTCGAAGAAGATAAAATACAACTTGTAGAACGTGAAAGACAACTAGTAGAACATGAAAGACAACTAGATGAAGAAAAAATACAACTAGAAGAGGATGAAAGATAAATAGAAGAAGAGTGAGGCTATGGTACTATGCATAACACGGATTCGTCCGTGCTACGGCTCAATATTTGAGTTTTCAAAATCCTACCGGTCGATCTGAACCGTTCAACATGATCTCCATCTGAATATGTACTTGCTTACATTTTTTAGAATTCTTTTACTATTTTTTTAGATAGGTAGAAAATCACTTGATCCGAAAATTCTGCACCATCCAAAAATAATGATTTTCTACCTATCTAAACAAATAGTAAAAAAATTCGAAAAAATATAAAATTTGGTCTACAAGTACATATTCATGTGGAAATCATGCTGAACGGTTCGGATTGACCGTTAGGATTTAGAAAACTCAAATATTGAGCCGTAGCATGGACGAATCCGTACTATGCATAGTACCGTAGCCTCACTCATAGAAGAACGTAAAAGACAACCAGTAGAACATAAAAGACAACCAGTACAAGATTAAAGACAACTAGAAGAAGATGAATGACACCAGTAGAACGTGAAAAACAACCAGTACAACCTGAAAGACAACTCGAAGAAGATGAAATATAACCAGTAGAACGTGAAAGACAACCAGTAGAACGTGAAAGACAACCAGTAGAAAATGAAAGACAACTAGAAGAAGATGAAATACAACCTGTAGTAGATGAAAGATAAACAGTACAACATGAAAGACAACTCGAAGAAGATGAAATACAACTAGTACAACGTGAAAGACAACTAGTAGAACATGAAATCCAATCAGTAGAACATGATAGACAACCAGTACAAAATGAAATACAACTAGAAGAAGATGAATGATACCAGTAGAACGTGAAAAACAACCAAGTACTAGATGAAAGACAACTTGAATAAGATGAAATAAAACCAGTAGAACGTGAAAGACAACCAGTTGAACATGAAAGACAACAAGTACAAGATGAAATACAACTAGAGGAAGAAAAATAATACAACTAGAAGAAGATGAAAAACAACTAGAATAAGATTAAATACAACCAGTAGTAGATGAATGACAACCAGTAGAACATGAAAGACAACAAGTACACATGAAAGACAACTAGTACAAGATGAAAGACAACTAGAAGAAGATGAATGACACCAATAGAACGTGAAAGACAACCAGTATACAAGTTGAAAGACAACTAGAAAGAGATGAAATACAACCAGTAGTTGATGAAAGACAACTAGTTAAAGATGAAATCCAACCAGTAGAACATGAAAGACAAGTAGTACAAGATGAAAGACAACTAGGATAAGATGAATCACACCAGTAGAACATGAAAAACAATCAGCACAAGATGAAAGACAAACAATGCAACGTGAAAGACACAGTAGAACGTGAAAGACAACTAGTAAGAGAAGAAAGAAAACTAGAAGAAGATGAAGAAACACAACCAGTAAAATGTGAAAGACAACTAGTAGAACATGAAAGAAAACCAATACAAGATGAAAGACAACTATTACAAGATGAAAAACAACTAGAAAAAGATGAATGACACCATTAGAACATGAAAAATAACCAGTACAAGAAGAAAGACAACTTAGAAAAAGATGAAATACAACCAGTAGTATATTAAAGACAACCAATAAAACGTGAACCAACACAACATGAATGACAACCAATACAATATGAAAGACAACCAACCAGTACAATATGAAATACAACCAATATTACATGAAAGACAACAAAGTGCAACGTGAAAGACAACCAAAAGAACGTGAAAGACAACCGGTAGAACGTGAAAAACAACTAGTAAAAGATGAAAAACAACTAGAAAAAGATGAAAGACACCATTAGAATTTGAATGACAACCAGTACAAGATAAAAGACAACTAGAAGAAGATTAAATACAACTAGTAGTAGATGAAAGACAACCAGTAGAACATGATAGACAACTAATAGAACGTGAAATGCAACTAGTAGAATATGAAAGATAACATGTAGAAGATGAAAGACTACATGAAGAAGATGAAATACAACTAGAGAAAGATGAAAAACAACCCGTATAAGATCACAGCAACAAAAAGAAGATGAAATACAACTAGAGAAAGAAAAAAAGACAAGCAATACAAGATGAAAGACCACCAGTAGAACATGAAAGACAACTAGAAGAAAATGAAATACAACTAGTAGTAGATGAAAGACAAGTACAAGATGAAAGGCAACTCAAAGAAGATGAAATACAACCTGTAAAACGTGAAAGACAACTAGTAGAAAATGAAAGACAACTACTACAAGATGGATACAACTAGAGGAAGAAAAAATACAACTAAAAGAACTTGAAAGACAACCAGTAGAACTTGAAAGACAACCAGTAGAATATGAAAAACAACTAGAGGAAGAAGAAAGACAACTCGAAAAAAAAATACGAGTAGAACGTAAAAGACAACAAGTAGAACATGAAAGACAACACTACATGATGAAATACAACTAAAGGAAGAAAAAAAAACAACTAAAAGAAAGGTAACCAGTAGAACTTGAAAGATAACCAATACAAGATAAGACAACTACAAAGAGATGAAATACAACCAATAGTAGATGAAAGACTGCAAATAGAATATGAAATCCAATCAGTAGAACATGATAGACAACAAGTACAAAATGAAATACAACTAGAAGAAGATGAATGACACCAATAGAACGTGAAAAACAACTAGTACAAGATTAAAGATAACTCAAAGAAGATGAAATACAACCAATAGAACGTGAAAGACAACCAGTAGAACATAAAAGACAACCAATACAAGATGAAAGATAACTCGAAGAATATGAAATACAACCAGTAGAACGTGAAAGACAACTAGTAGAACATGGTAGAGACCAATACAAGATGAAATACAACTAGAAGAAGATGAATGACACTAGTAGAACGTGAAAAACAAATACAAGATGAATGACAACTCGAAGAAGATGAAATACAACTAGTAGAACGTGAAAAACATAGAACATGAAAGACAACAAGTACAAGATGAAATACAACATGAGGAAGAAAAATAATACAACTAGAATAGGATGAAAGTCAACTAGTAGAACTTCAAAGACAACAATACAAGATAAAAGACAACTAGAAGAAGATTAAATATCACCAGTAGTAGATGAAATACGACCAGTAGAACATAAAAAACAACTAGAAGAAGATGAATGGCACCAATAGAACGTGAAAGACAACTAGTACAAGATTACCAACATTTAGAAGAAGATGAAATACAACAAAACTACAACAAGAAATAGATGAAAGGCAACCAATACAATATGACAGACAACTAGAATAAGATGAAATACAACTAGTAGTAGATGAAAGACAACCAGTACAAGATGAAAGACAACTAGTAGAACATGAAAGACAACTAGTACAATATGAATACAACTAGAGGAAGAAAAAAAACAACTAGAAGAAGATGAAAGACAACCAGCAGTAGATGAAAGACAGAAATAGAAAGACAACAAGTAGAATATGAAAGACAACCTGTATAAGATTAAAGACAACTGGAAGAAGATGAAAGGCAACTCGTAGAACGTGAAAAACAACCAGCACAAGATGAAAGACAACTCGAAAAAGATGAAATACAACCAGTAGAACGTGAAAGATAACAAGTAGAACTTGAAAGACAACCAGTACAGGATGAAATACAACTAGAGGAAGAAAAAATACAACTAGAAGAATATGTAAGCTAACCAGTAGATATTGAAAGACATCCAATAAAAGACGAAATACAATCAGTAGTACATGAAAGACCAGTGCAATATAAAAAGAAAACTCAAAGAATATGAAAAAAAATACAAACAGTAGAATGTGAAAGACAACCAGTAGAACATGAAAGATAACCAGTACAAGATGACAGACAACTAGAAGCAGATGAATGACACCAGTAGAACATGAAAGACAACTAGTACATGATGAAAGACAAGTACAAGAAGATGAATGACACAAGTAGAACATGAAAAACAACTATCAGAAGAAATATAACTAGAAGAAGATGAAATACCACCTGTAGTAGATTAAAGACAACTAGTAGAACATGAACCAGCTCAAGATGAATGACAACCAGTAGAAAATGAAAGACAACTAGTACAAGATAAAAGACAACTAGAAGAAGATTAAATACAACCAGTAGTAGATGAAAGTTAACCAGTAGAACATGAAAAACAACTAGTAGAACTTGAAAGACAACTAGTACATGATGAAAGACAACCAGAAGAAGATCAATGACACCAATAGAACTTGAAATACAACTAGTAGAACATGAATGACAACATGTAGGAGATGAAAGACTACACGAAGTAGATGAAATACAACTAGAGAAAGATGAAAAACAACCAGTACAAGATTACAAACAACTAGAAGAAATGAAATACAACTAGAGAAAGAAAAAAGACAACCAATACAAGATGAAAGACCACCAGTAAGACATGAAAGAGAACTAGAAGAAGATAAAATACAACTAATAGTAGATGAAAGACAACCAGTACAAGAGGAAAAACAACTCAAAAAAGATGAAATACAACCTGTAAAACGTGAAAGATAACTAGTAGAAAATGAAAGACAACTACTACAAGATGGATACAACTAGAGGAAGAAAAAATACAACTAGAAGAAGATGAAAGACAACCAGTAGTAGATTAAAGACAACCAGTAAAACTTGAAAGACAACATGTAGAACATGAAAAAAAACCAGCACAAGATGAAATACAACTACAAGTAGATGAATGACACCAGTGGAACGTGAAAAACAACCAGTACAAGATTAAAGACAAGTCGAAGAAAATGAAATACAACCAATAGAACGTGAAAGACAATCAGTAGAACATAAAAGACAACCAATACAAGATAAATGCAACCAGTAGAACGTGAAAGACAACTAGTAGAATTTGAAAGACAACCAATAGAACATGATAGACAACCAGTACAAGATGAATACAACTAGAAGAAGATGAATGATACCAGTAGAACGTGAAAAACAACCAGTACAAGATGAATGACAACCCCAAGAAGATGAAATACAACTAGTAGAACGTGAAAAACAACCAGTAGAACATGAAAGACAACTAGTACAAGATGAAATACAACTAGAGG
Organism: Carex kokanica; assembly: GCA_025461125.1. Classification (NCBI taxonomy): domain Eukaryota; kingdom Viridiplantae; phylum Streptophyta; class Magnoliopsida; order Poales; family Cyperaceae; genus Carex; species Carex kokanica. The sequence continues at coordinate 43,849 of JAJGRX010000314.1, forward strand.
AAGAAAAATAATACAACTAGAATATGATGAAAGCCAACCAGTAGAACTTCAACGACAACCAATACAAGATAAAAGACAACTAGAAAAAGATTAAATACAACCAGTAGTAGATGAAAGACAACCAGTAGAACATAAAAGACAACTAGTACAAGAAGAAAGACAACTATAAGAAGATGAATGGCACCAATAGAACGTGAAAGACAGTACAAGATTACAAACATTTAGAAGAAGATGAAATACAACAAAAAATAGATGAAAGACCACAAGTAGAACATGAAAGACATGAAAGAGTAGAAATAGAAAGACAACAAGTAGAATATGAAAGACAACCTGTATAAGATGAAAGACAACTAGAAGAAGATGAAAGCTATACAAGATTACAAACAACTAGAAGAAGATGAAATACAACTAGAGGAAGAAATAAAGATACAACAAGAAAAAGATGAAAGTCAACCAGTAGAACATGATAGACAACCAGTACATGATGAAATACAACTAGAAGAAGATGAATCACACCAGTAGAACGTAAAAACAACCAGTAGAACATGATAGACAACCAGTACATAATGAAATACAACTAGAAGAAGATGAATCACACCAGTAGAACGTGAAAAACAACCAGTACAAGATGAAAGACAACTCGAAAAAGATGAAATACAAACAGTAGAACGTGAAAGACAACCAGTAGAACATGAAAGACAACATGACAGACAACTAGAAGGAAATGAAATAGAAATAGTAGTAGATGAAAAGACAACTCGAAGAAGATGAAATACAACTAGTAGAACGTGAATGACAACTAGTAGAACATGAAAGACAACCAGTAGAACATAAAGAACAACCAGTACAAGATGAAAGACAACTAGTTGAACGTGAAAGACAACTAGTAGAATATGAAAGACAACATGTAGAAGATGAAAGACTACTCGAAGAAGATGAAATACAACTAGAGAAAGATGAAAAACAACCAGTACAAGATTACAAACAACTAGATGAAGATGAAATACAACTAGAGGAAGAAAAAAGACAACCAATACAAGATGAAAGACAACTCAAAGAAGATGAAATACAATTTGTAAAACGTGAAATATAACTTGTAGAAAATGAAAGACAACTACTACAAGATGAATACAACTAGAGAAAGGAAAAATACAACTAGAAGAAGTTGAAAGACAACCAGTAGTAGATTAAAGACAACCAGTAGAAATGAAAAACAACCAGAAGAAGATAAATGACAACCAGTAGAACGTGAAAAACAACAAGTAGAAGATGAAAGACAACTCGAAGAAAATGAAATACAACGAGTAGAATGTGAAAGAGAACAAGTAGAACAGTACAGGATGAAATACAACTAAAGGAAGAAAAAAAACAGCTACAAGAATATGAAGGTAACCAATAGAACTAGAAAGACAACCAGTACAACATGAAAGACAACTAGAAAGAGATGAAATACAATCAGTAGTAGATGAAAAAACTACAAGTAGAATATGAAATCCAATCAGTAGAACATGATAGGCAACCAGTACGAAATGAAATACAATTAGAAGAAGATGAATGACACTAGTAGAACATGAAAAATGACCAGTACAAGATTAAAGACAACTCGAAGAAGATGAAATACAACCAATAAAACGTGAAAGACAACCAGTAGAACATGAAAGACAACTCGATGAAGATGAAATACAACTAGAAAAAGATGAATGACACCAGTAGAACGTGAAAAACAACCAGTACAACATCAATGACAACTCGAAGAAGATGAAATACAAGCAGTAGAACGTGAAAAACAACCAGTAGAACATGAAAGACAACACAAGGTCAAATACAACTAGAGGATGAAAAATAATGCAACTAGAATAAGATGAAGCCAACCAGTTGAACTTCAAAGACAACCAATACAAGACAAAATACAACTAGAAGAAGATTAAATACAACCAGTAGTATATGAAAGACAACCAGTATAACATAAAAGACAACTAGTACATGATGTACGACAACTAGGAGAAGATGAATGACACCAATAGAACGTGAAAGACAACCAGTACAAGATGAAAGACAACTAGTAGAATATGAAAGACAACTTGTAGAATATGAAAGACAACTCACAGAAGATGAAATAAAACTAGAGGAAGATTAAAGACAACCAGTACAAGATTACAAATATTTAGAAGAAGATGAAATACAACAAGAGGAAGAAAAAATACAACAAGAAAAAGATGAAAGACCACCAGTAGAAATGAAAAACAACCAATATAAGATGAAAGACAATTAGAAGAAGACGAAATACAACTAATAGTAGATGAAAGACATCCAGTACAAGATGAAAGACAACTCAAAGATAGTAGAACATGAAAGACAACTAGAGGAAGAAAAAATACAACTATTAGAAAATGAAAGACCACCAGTAGAAATGAAAAACAACCAATACAAGATGAAAGACAACCAGTTGTAGATATAAGATAAACAGAAGAATGTGAAAGACAACCAATAAAACATGAAAGACAACGAGTACAAGATCAAAGACAACTAGCACAAGATGAAAGACAACTCTAAGAAGATGAAATACAACCAAACGTGAAAGATAACAAGTAGAACATAAAGACCAGTACAAGATGAAATACAACTAGAAGAATTTGAAAGCTAACTAGTAGATATTGAAATGCAACCAATAAAAGATGAAATACAGCCAGTAGTACCTGAAAGACAACCAGTGCACGATGAAAGACAACTCAATGAAGATGAAATACAAACAGTAGAATGTGAAATACAACCAATAGAATATGAAAGACAACCAGTACAAGATGAAAGACAACTAGTACAAGATGAATGACAACTAAATAAAAGACAACTAGAAGCAAATGAATGACACCAGTAGAACATGAAATAGAACTAGTACAAGATGAAAGCCAACTAGAAGAAGATGAATGACACCAGCAGAACATCAAAAGCAACCAGTACAAGAAGAAAAACAACTAAAAGAAGATGAATACAACATGTAGTAGATTAAAATCAACTAGTAGAACGTGAACCATCACAAGATGAATGACAACCAGTAGAATATGAAAGACAACCAGTAGTACATGAAAGACAACCTGTGCAGCATGAAAGACAACCAGAAGAATGTGAAAGACAACTAGTAGAACATGAAAAACAACTAGTAAAAGATGAAAGGCAACTAGAAGAAGATGAAAGATAACCAATAGAACTTGAACGACAACAGTACAAATTGAAAGAGAACTTAAAGAAGATAAAATACAACCAGTAGAACATGAAAGACAACCAATACAAGATGAAAGACAACTAGAAGTAGACGAAATACAACTATAGGAAGATGAAAGACAACCAGTAGAAAATGAAAGACAATTAGAAGAGGATGAAATACTACTAGAAGATAATGAAATACAACTGGAGGAGGAAAAACTACAACTAGAAAAAGATGAAAGACAACTAGTACAAGATATACAAGTAGATGAACATGATATACAACCAGTAAAACGTGAAAGAAAACATGAAAAACAACCAGTACAAGATGAAAGACAACTCGAAGAACATGAAGTAGCACAACGTGAAAGACAACTAGTAGAACATGAAAAACAATATGTACAAGATGAAAACAACTAGAGGAAGAAAAAATACAATTAAAAGGAGATGAAAGACGACCAGTAGAATATGAAAGACAATGTAGAAGATGAAAGAGAACTCGAAGAAGATGAAATACAACTAGAGGAAGATGAAAGACAACCAGTACAAGATTACAAACAACTAGAAGAAGATGAAATACAATTAGAGGAAGAACAAATACAACAAGAAAAAGATGAAACCAGTAGAACATGAAAGACAACCAATACAAGATGAAAGACACCTAGAACAATATGAAATACAACTAGTAGTAGATGAAAAACAACTGGTACAAGATGAAAGACAACTCGAAGAAGATGAAGTAGAACATGTAGAACGTGAAAGAAAACTAGTTGAACATGAAAGACAACTAGAGGAAGAAAAAATGCAACTAGAAGAAGATGAAAGACAACCAGTTGTAGATGAAAGACAAATAGAAGAACGTGAAAGACAACCAGTAGAACATGAAAGACAACCAGTACAAGATTAAAGACAACTAGAAGAAGATGAATGACAACCAGTAGAACGTGAAAAACAGCCAGCACAAGATGAAAGACAACTCGAAAAAGATAAAATACAACCAGTAGAACGTGAAAGACAACAAGTAGAACATGAAAGACATCCAGTACATGATGAAATACAACTGAAGGAAGAAAAAAAAACTAAAAGAATACGAAAGCTAAGCAGTAGAACTTGAAAGACAACCTGTACAAGACGAAAAACAACTTGAAAGAGATAAAATACAACTATTAGACGAAAGACAACCAGTAGAACTTGAAAGACAACTAGTACAAGATGAAAGACAACTAGAAAAAGATGAATGACACCAGTAGAACATGAAAAACAACCAGTACAAGATGAAAGACAACTCGAAAAAGATGAAATACAACCAGTAGAACGTGAAAGACAACGTGTAAAACATGAAATACAACTAGAAGAAGAAGATATACAAGCTGTAGTAGATGAAAGATAAACAGTACAAGATGATAGACAACTCGAATAACATGAAATACAACCAGTAGAACGTGAAAGACAATATGTACAAGATGAAATACAACTAGAGGAAGAAAAAATACAACTACAAGAAGATGAAAGATGACCAGTAAAATATGAAAGACAATGTAGAAGATGAATGACAACTAGAAGAAGATGAAATACAACTAGAGGAAGATGAAATACAACCAGTACAAGATTACAAACAACTAGAAGAAGATGAAATACAACCAGTACAAGATTACAAACAACTAGAAGAAGATAAAATACAACTAGAGGAAGAAAAAATACAAGAAAAAAGATGAAAGACCACGAGTAGAACATGAAAGACAACTAGAAGAAGATGAAATACAACTAGTAGTAGATGAAATACAAACAGTACAAGATGAAAGACAACTCGAAGAAGATGAAGTACAACCTGTAGAACGTGAAAGACAACTAGAGGAAGAAAAATACAACTAGAAGAAGATGAAAGACAACCAGTAGAACATGAAAGACAAGCAGTACAAGATTAAAAGACAAATAGAAGAAGATGAATGACAACCAGTAGAACGTGAAAAACAACCAGCACAAGATGAAAGACATCTCAAAAAAGATGAAATACAACCAGTAGAACGTGAAAAACAACAAATAGAACATGAAAGACAACCAGTACTGGAAGAAATACAACTGAAAGAAGAAAAAAAACAACTAAAATAATACGAAAGCTAACCAGTAGAACTTGAAACACAAGATGAAAGACAACTAGAAAGAGTTATCAATACAACTAGTAGATGAAAGACAACCATTAGAAGATGAAATCCAACCAGTAGAACATGAAAGACAACTAGTACAAGATGAAAGACACCTGTAGAATGTGAAAAACAACCAGTATAAGATAAAAGACAATTCGAAGAAGATGAAATACAACGAGTCGAACGTGTAAGACAACCAATAAAACATGAAAGACAACTAGAAGAACATGAAAGACAACCAGTAGAATGTGAAAGACAACTAGTAGAACATGAAAGACAATATGTACAAGATGAAGTACAATTGGAGGAAGAAAAAATACAACTAGAAAAGATGAAAGACGACTAATAGAATATGAAAGACAACTAGAAGAAGATGAAAGACAAACCAGTACAAGATTACAAACAACTAGAAGAAGATGAAATACAACTAGAGGAAGAAAATACAACAAGAAAAAGATGAAAGACCACCAATAGAACATGAAAGACAACTAATACAACTAGTAGTAGATGAAAGACAACTGGTACAAGATGAAAGACAATTCGAAGAAGATGAAGTACAACCTGTAGAACGTGAAAGACAAGTAGAGGAAGAAAAAATACAACTACAAGAAGATAAAAGACGACCAGTTGTAGATGAAAGACAAATGGAAGAACGTGAAAGACAACCAATAAAACATGAAAGACAACCAGTACAAGATTAAAGACAACTACAAGAAGATGAATGACAACCAGTAGAACGTGAAAAACAACCAGCACAAGATGAAAGACAACTCGAAAAAGATCACATACAACCAGTAGAACGTGAAAAAAAAACAAGTAGAACAGGAAAGACAACCAGTACAGGAAGAAATACAACTGAAGGATGAAAAAAAAATGCTAAAAGAATACGAAAGCTAATCAGTAGAACTTGAAAGACTGTACAAGATGAAAGACAACTAGAAAGAGATAAAATACAACTAGTAGATGAAAGACAACCAGTAGAACATGAAACACAAACTAGTAGAACAAGAAATGAAAGACAACTAGAAGAAGATGAATGACACCAGTAGAACGTGAAAAACAACCAGTACAAGATGAAAGACAACTCGAAGAAGATGAAATACAACCAGTCGAACGTGAAAGACAACCAGTAATAGATGAAAGACAACCAGTAGAACATGAAAGATAACCAGTAGAAGATGAAAGACAATTAGAAGAAAATGAATGACACCAATAGAATGTGAAAGACAATCAGTACCAGGTGAAAGACAACTAGAAAGAGATGAAATACAACCAGTAGTCGATGAAAGACAACTAGTAAAAGATGAAATCCAACCAGTAGAATAAGAAAGACAACTAATACAAGATGAAAGACAACTAGAAGAAGATGAATCACACCAGTAGAATGTGAAAAACAACCGGCACAAGATGAAAAACAACTCGAAGAAGATGAAATACAACCAGTAGTAGATTAAAGACAACCAATAGTACGTGAAAGGCAAACAGTGCAAAGTGAATGACAACCAATAGAACGTGAAAGACATAGTAAGAGCTGAAAGACAACTAGAAGAAGATGAAATACACAACCAGTAGAACTTGAAAGACAACTAGTACAAATGAAAGACAACTCAGAGAAGATGAAATACAACTAGTAGAATGCAAAAGACAACTATTAGACAACTCATCTTCTTCTACTAGTTGAAAGATAACTAGTAGACATACCCAATAAAATAGCAACTAACATTCCTTTTGTCTAATTTCAAACTAGGCTTTCACCTAGTCCAAACCTTAATGGGGTTTTATGTTAGACGCTTTAGTGGGTATTTAAATTTGGATATATGCTGCAATCCTTAAGGTTTCTCATCATAGAAAATTTATATTGAGGCAGAAAGCTGCATTTATCTATGAATTGTGTTTGACATTGTTCACCTAATCCATCAAATTTGCCATATTTTTCATTAAATGATCAGATTTAATGGCCATGCTTTTGTCTAGTTGTAACTCAACTTTCGCTTTGAACCTTTTGAACATGTCAAGGTCTTTAGCCTTTACCTTAAACAAACATGTGTAGCCATATCTAAAATAGTTGTCTATGAATATAATAAAATACTGCTGCCATTTCTAGTGGTCGTTCAAAACAGTCCACAGATATCGGTATATATTAATTCCTAGAATTCTGAACACCTTTTGGCTTCATATTTTCTTAAATTGGTTTGATTTCCTTTTATGCAATTAACATTATTAAGATCTTAAAATTTTAAGGGTTTGAGAATTTTTTTAGCCACAAGATGTTCAATTCTACGTCTCGAATTACTTAATGTCTTTTGCCATAATGTGACTGAATTATCATTTGTCAATTTTTCCTAATACTTCTTTTTATCTATATGCAAGGCTTCTGATTAGGAGCTATTGACATCCAAAGAATATAGATTATCATAATCCGAATGAAAACCAGAATCAATTTGTTTTGAATTTTGAAACAAACTAAATTTTCATAAATAAAATTACAGAAACCAAATTATCATAAGTTCATACTTGTTCAATATAGACAACAGAAATTTTATTCCGTCTAAAAGACAGTTCCATAAATATCTCATATAAATTCAAATAAAATCTAGTTTTTCCAAAAATAATCTATATAATTACCAATAGTTTTTACCTTAATTTTATTATGGTTGCCCAGAAAGATAAGTCTTTCATCATCACTTGGCTTTGGTAATTTATGCAGCCTTGCAAAAATACACTTATGTGAATAGTTTCAATCTATCCACCAATTGTATCCAGATATATAAGTTAATTAACCTCCTTACAAACCTAAAGAAGAGACATACCATTCTCAACACGCCAAGCATGAAAATAATGGCTATGTTCTTTCTTGTGTCCAACTCAACAACAAAAGAAACAACCGGTATCATCCGACTTTGCAATTATCTTGCCCTTTTTCGGTTTCTTTTGAGTGTTATCTGCAGCTTCTTTATTATCCCTTATTTTATTTGATTGTTTCCTCTTATCTGAAACCTTAATTTTTTTGGAGGCTGTACCAACAGGGGTCATTTTTGTCTGAAATTTGTTTCAATCTTTCCTCTTTATGCACACAATATGTGTGAAGGGATATAAATGCTAAGTGCACTAAAGATCATCTGAGATCTTAGACTTGAGTGCATCTTAGATTTGAAACAAAATTAGACATCTCCATGATGTACTTCCTAATATTCAGTGAGGTGAGTTTCATTAAATAATGTACCAATCTGAAACTTTTCATTTTTTAAAGAATTTCTTCTCAATGTCCTCCAAAAAATTCCTTAATTGTAACAATCAAATCTAAAATCGCGCCCCTTAATGTCTCTTGATGGACCTCTTCATTATCATAAGACACATGCAATTTGATTTGTCCCACTTTTCCTTCTCCTTCTGATCATCAGAAGTACTCTTATCCGTAAAAGTGGGACATACCTTCTTAATGCAAGATCCAGATTCTTGACACCGAAAACTATTACTATGTTCTCATGTCAAAATTTGAAGTTGGTTCCATTCAATATAAAAAATATTGTTTAGGTATTTAACAATGCTAACTGAAAAATTGCGAACAAAAAATCACAAAGAAACACGATTTAACATAAATTATGAAACTTTATTTATAAATTACATTCAAATAAAGGCCCAATTTGTTCAAAATATATGAGATGATTTTTCCTTTTGTTACTATACACAAATTTCACAACCAGGTAAGTCAGAGATCCCCAAGGATACACTTCGAATTTCGACTTGCCTAGATATTGTTACATTCATAGTATCGTAACTCAACTTAATAAATCATCACAGTTTATGAGCCTTAAAACCATCTTAAACAAAACATCGTTTTTTTCATTATTTGATCACCTTTGGGCAACTAATTAATTTCTTACGATATTTTGGCACAACAAAAAATATTGATAACCTAATAATATGTCGAACAAACATGCCTGTCTTTGGGCCGACAATGTTATCACATGTAAACACATAATTGTCATCACTATATTTTATATCACTCAATTGTACAAATAATTTCAACAACCATTATCTTCCTTTGGGCCGATAAATAATCGCATCCATTAAATACACACCTAATATCCTTTTGTAAAATTAATTTAAATCAATCTTGTCAAAAGAGGTATCTTTGGGTACAATTAGGACTCAATTAATTCAATTCAAGATACATATAACTTTAATGCCTTTATAAGAATTATAATTTATATCTTAGCCATAAAAAAGTGCAATTAAATATATATACATATATAGAGTAGATCTAGGGTGTTCCTAAGCTCACCAAGTCTATCGTGAACTCAACTCTAAAACCTATCGAATTGACTTCAAACGACATTTCCAAACCGTTATATGTTCAATCTATATTAAAATGTGCTAGGAGACCAAATTTTACATTTTTTGGAATATTTTTACTATTTATTAAGCCGGTTTGAAAACCGTTGTTTTCCAATGGTGCAGAATTTTAATAAAAACAGCGGTTTTCAAACCGTTAATAAATAGTAAAAAAATTCCCAAAAATATAAAATTTGGTCTTCAAGCACATTTTAATATAGATTGAACATCTAACGGTTTGAAAATGTCGTTTGAAGTCAATACGATAGGTTTTAGAGTTGAGCTCACGGAAGAGTTTGGTGAGCTTAGGAACACCCTAGTTCTACTCTACATATATACATATATACATATATACATATATATATATATATATAGAGAGAGAGAGAGAGAGGCTAATATGCTTTTAGTAGCATATGGGCCGATATGCTTCCAACTCAAAATCAGATTTTCAAAGTCCAAACGGTCGATCCGAACCGTTCAAGTTGATCTACATATTAAAATATGCTTGGAGACCAAATTTTATATTTTTTGGAATTTTTTTACTATTTATTAAGCCACTTTGAAAATTGCTGATCACATGGTCCAGAATTTGGTTGCACTGTTTTTACTGTTCACCCGGATCAGCAATTTTCAAAGTGGCTTAATAAATAGTAAAAAAATTCCAAAAAATGTAAAATTTGGTCTCCAAGCAGATTTCAATATGTAGATCAACTTGAACGGTTCGGATCGACCGTTTGGACTTTGAAAATCTGATTTTGAGTTGGAAGCATATCGGCCCATATGCTACTAAAAGCATATTAGCCTATCTCTCTATATATATATATAAAGATTGATGCTACGATGCTTTGGGAAGTAAAGAGGGTGTTTTACTTCCCGCTCATATCTCCATGTTCAAAGTTCAAATAGTCGATCCGAACTTCTCAACACAATCTTCATATTGAAATGTGCTTGGAGACCAAATTTCACATTTTTTGAAAATTTTCTACTATTCTTTTTGAATTTTTGAAAATCAATGTTTTTCTGAATTTTTTATTATTATTTTATTTAATTAAAAGCTGTGATTTTCAAAAATTCTAAAAAAAATAGTAAAAAATTTCCAAAAAATATAAAATTTAGTCTCCAAGCATATATCAATATGAAGATCATGTTGAGATGTTCGGATCGACGATTTGAACTTTGAAAATGGAGATATGAGCGGGAAGTAAAACACCCTCTTTACTTCCCAAAGCACCGTAGCCTATATATATATATATATAGAGAGAGAGAGAGAGGGGGGGTTGGCTAAGATCAAAGTTGTATGACCAAGGCCTTGGTGCTGCCAATTTATTTTTGCGATTTTCAATGTTCAAATAGTCAATCTGAAGTGCTCCATGTGTTATATTAAAATATGCTTGAAGACCAAATTTTACATTTTTTTTGAATTTATTTGTTATTTTTTATGAATTTTTGAAAATTACTGTTTTTTAAATTTTATTTATTTTTTTATTATGAAAAACAGTGATTTTCGAAAACCCATAAAAAATAGTAAAAAAATTCAAAAAATGGTAAAATTTGGTCTCCGAGAACATTTTAATATGGAGAACACGTTGAGCACTTCAGATTGACTATTTGAACTTTAAAATTGCAAAAACTAATTGGTAACACCAAGGCCTTGGTTATCCCACTTTGATCTTAGCCAACCTCTCTATATATATACATATATAGAGTTGGGCTATGATGCATTGCAATGTATAGGCCCTCTTGTACATTGGACTATAAATTGTTGGTTTTGACTTCAATCCAACGGTTTGCAGTCCAATGTACAAGAGCATACATTGCAATACACCATAGCCCAACTATATATATATATATATATACATAGAACTGGGCAATGGTGAGTTGCGAAGTAAGATGTCATTTTTACTTCACGCTCATATTTTTATTTTGAAAATCTAAACAACCGATCCGAATAACTCAACATGTTCTCCATATTGAAATGTGCTTGGAGACCAAATTTTATATTTTTTGGAATTTTTTATTATTTATTAAGCCACTTTGAAAATTGCTGATCAAATGGTCCAGAATTTTTTACTGTTTTTTACTGTTCACCCGAATCTGCAATTTTCAAAGTAGCTTAATAAATAGTAAAAAAAATCCAAAAAATATAAAATTTGGTCTCCAAGCACATTTCAATATGGAGAACATGTAGAGCGGTTCGGATCAGTTATTTAGATTTTCAAAATGGAGTATGAGCGTGAAGTAAAACGACGTTTTACTTCACAACTCACCATAGTCGATCTCTCTATATATATATATATATATATATATATATATAATTGCATCATAATAACTGCAGTTTTAATCTCAGAAACTATTCTGTAATTTCTATAGAGTTGTGCAGCCCCCATGAAATTTTGTGCGGTTTGCTAATTTAAGAAAGGTATTTTGTGCGATCGCATTAAAATCCGTGCGACCGAATCATCATCGGAGTAACTGTAAAACTGCATTTATTATGTCGTAATTGACCCATGATCTATGGAGATTTCTTAATTTTGGAAGCACCTTAAATAACCTTTCAAATTTAGAAATTTAATTCTAAATATGTATAACTTTTCAAATTTAGAAATTTAATTCCAAATCTGTATAACCTTTCAAATTTAGAAATTTTAATTCCAAATCTGTATGATCTTTCAAATTTAGAAATTTTAATTCCAAATTTGTATAATTTTGTTTTAGGAAATTTATCAGAAAATAAATTTCACCATAACCCTAATTCCATAACTGCCTATAGAAAATTGTGCGAAATTTTGTGTGGCCTATGTGCGTCCGCACGGAGGGTTGCACATACTTTGCCAGGACTGAATTTTGATTAGAATTTTGCTGTAAACTTTTACAAGTTTTGTGCTCTTCAAACCAAAATTTTCAGATCTAAAACAATCAAGAAAAATCCAACAAAATCATCAACAATTCATAATTCTCTCTAGATCTTAAAATACTTAATCCTTCATTATAGGAAGGCTTTGATACCACTTGTTGGGGAATCATAAAGGCCAAACAATTACGCCTTTTCTAGAGATCAAACAATTACATCTCATCTAGGAGTCAAACACTCACATTTCGGGAAAGGAGAAACAGTTCTCCACCTTAACCTAAGGACCATCCTATGCCAAAGAGACCCAAAACATAAATTAGAAGTGCAGAACATAATACCTGATTTCATATCGTTTTTCATGGAATATCCAAAGCGTCAATAGAGCAACAACCGTCTCTGTAAGCACAAGACAAGTCTTCAATGACAAGAAGCCCTTCTCGCATTTTCGTCGTATGGTCGTGGATCAAGTCTTCCAAAACAACAAGATATAACCCTTGAGAAATCCTCTCCAAATTTTCTAATGGATTTTTCTTCTCTATTCTTTGATGGTGGAAGAAGAAGAGAAACACAGAGCTGTATTTTTCTAAAGAGAAAAATGTCTATTCAATTTTTGTGTTTTTTTGTGTTATCTTGTGCCTTGGTGACCAATCCTTATGTGTTACCTATCTGAATATCTGCCAACTTGAAAAAGGTATTTGTGCATATGCATCAAAAACCGTGCAGTCACATCAAATTTCGTGCGTCCGCATCGATATCCGTGTGGCCTGCACGAACCTCTAAAATGCAGTTTTCTGAATTGCAAATCTCAGAATCAGTCCATCAATGATTTGATTTTTGCCTAAATTGTTCTACACATTTATGGACCACACCCTATTGAATATATAGATTGTCTAATATCTTAATTTCATATTAGATCACTTAATTGTGACAATCATATATGACAATATACAATTCATAATTATATTACATATATGCTCAATGTTGGATTATGATCTCGTGTCAAGAACTCGAGATTTCAACTCAAAAGCAATTTAGTCATTATTTTTACTTCCTTCACTCTTATTCCATTTGCATATATCGGAAATAATAATGCGATCAGTATCATATAAAAGGAAAAAACTTAAACCATGCAAGGAAGAATTTATTGAAAACTAAATTTAAAAACTGGATTGGTCTTGAGCACAATGATAGGAGTAGAACTAGGGTGCTCCTAAGCTCACCAAGCCCTTCGTGAGCGCGACTCTAAAACCTATCGAATTGACTTCAAACGACATTTTCAAACTGTTAGATGTTCAATCTATATTAAAATGTGCTTGAAGACCAAATTTTATATTTTTTGGAATTTTTTTACTATTTATTAAGATGGTTTGAAAATCGTTGTTTTTATTAAAATTCTGCACCATTGGAAAACAACGATTTTCAAACCATCTTAATAAATAGTAAAAAATTCCAAAAAATGTAAAATTTGGTCTCCAAGCACATTTTAATATAGATTGAACATCTAACGGTTTGGAAATGTCATTTGAAGTCAATTCGATAGGTTTTCGAGTCGCGCTCACGGAAGGGCTTGGTGAGCTTAGGAGCACCCTAGTTCTACTCCAATGATAGACCTAATCTTAGGCTATGTTTGGTTGCACTAAGAATAGCACTATTCTTAGAATAGCATTGCTATTCGGAACAAGGACAATCCAAACGAGAAATAGAGCTATTCGGAATAGGGAGAATAGGGCTATTCTCTATTCTTATAAAAACATGGAATAGCATTTGTTGCTTTCAATATTAATACTAATCTAATATTTAAACTAATATTATATTACATTTAATATTTAAATTAATATTATATTGTATTATATTTAATCTAATATTTTATTTAATACTAATCTAATATTTAAAATAATATTGTATTATATTTAATATTTAAATTAATATTATATTATATTATATTTAATCTAATATTATATTTAATACTAATCTAATATTTAAAATAATATTATATTACATTTAATAATTAAATTAATATTATATTATATTATATTTAAACTAATATTATATTACATTTAATCTAATATTTTATTTAATACTAATCTAATATTTAAAAAAATATTATATTACATTTAATATTTAAACTAATATTATATTACATTTAATCTAATATTTTATTAATACTAATCTTATTTTTAAAATAATATTATATTACATTTAATATTTAAAATAATATTATAATACATTTAATATTTAAACTAATATTATATTACATTTAATCTAATATTTTATTTAATACTAATATAATTTTTAAAATAATATTATATTACGTTTAATATTTAAAATAATATTATATTACATTTAATATTTAAACTAATATTATATTACATTTAATATTTAAACTAATATTATATTACATTTAATATTTAAACTAATATTATATTACATTTAATATTTAAACTAATATTATATTACATTTAATCTAATATTTTATTTAATACTAATCTAATATTTAAATTAATATTATATTACATTTAACATTTAACCTAATATTATATTATATTTAATATAATATTTTATTTAATACTAATCTAATATTTAAAATAATATTATATTACAATTAATATTTAAATTAATATCATATTGTATTATATTTAATCTAACACATAAATTATTACTTTATTCATTCCCTCCAAACTCTATTCCAAATATGCAATCCAAACAACTTTTTCACTATTCCGAATAGCTTGAGTTAGCACTGTTCTTAAACAGTAGCTATTCTTATTTACTATTCTAAACAGTAGCTATTCTAGCTATTCTAGAGTTCATCCAAACGTACCCTTACAAATTAGCACATGCAAAAATGTTCACTTCATCAGAAAATTTGAGTTTTGAAAAGTACAATTCAATCAATAAAAAGAATATAATATTGACATCACCACTTCATACACAGTGGGCAAATTCATTTCTTGTATCATAATGTGCATCTCCAATTCATAGGAGCACTGTTTTGAAAACTCAATTTTCCAGATAAAGAATAGATAAAGAAAAGAGGAAAAGCTAACGGAAGGGAGAAACTTTAGCAATACAGTGCAAGATGAGAATGGAAGGGGAGGTCGGAATCTGTATCCTCCAGGTACCTGAAAGGGTAATATTTTACAATTAGTGGATCTGGACCGTTTTTTTTAACTTGGCACGACTCTCAAAGCCCAATAATATAGCCCTCTGCGCTAGCCCAAATCTCAAAGCGGCTAAGAGCAGACCGTAAAGTGAGGGGAATCTTTTATGTACTTGAGATGATACTTGTCCGAGAGGTCGCGGGAAAGGAGAGGAAAGAGGGTTGCACGAAGATTGAAGTTTTAGCGGTACAAAATTTGGAATAAGGGGGCAAAATGATCTATTTTATTTTCATTAAATTGTATTTTTAAATGATAAAATTGAGAAATATTTATATTAATAAAATACTTAAGTTTAAATTTAGATGAACAAATAACTAATTTTTAAATTTGAATGAGAAAATATCCGAATTCTAATTTATGATGGATATATATCTAAATTTATCTAAAATATATAACCGCGCGCAGGAATTGTTTCTTTTTTTATAACGGTAAGTAGAGTCCTAAAAAAACATTCATACCACAATCCGACTTCTACGCAAATAGAGATAAGCATGGATCCATGACAAAGACATGCATGGCATGTGCTACATTTTCATTTTATCTTAATTTAAGTTTGATGCAAATTTTAGCATATTTTTTTTTCATATTAGATACTTTCTATTAATTTTGAACATATTGTAAGTAATTCAATAAATTTGACAGTGATGCTTCTAAAAAACGTCCAAACTTTGTGAAAACTTAATAGAAAACTTTTGAAAGGATATACTAATTTTATACAAAAAAAAAATAGATGTATTATAGCATTTACAACAAATTGCATGCGTAATAAATATTTTTGATTAATTTGGAATCAATTCTAGTGATTAAAGTCATTAAACCATCAAAGTTGATAGCGGTACTTTAAATAGTATCTGATATTTGCACACTTTCGAATTTAAGCTCGAACTTAAAATTTCATTGAGCGAAGCCGAAGCCTTTTTTTTTCTTAGCACTCTTGAGCTACTATTGGAAACCAACCGGAAACCTCAATCGACCTTTGCAGTTGCACTTTCAAATATTTGCTAATAAAAAGATAGAAATCCAGGCCCGCACCAAAATTTATACGCCGAAGGCCCACTAACACCCAGACAATTCCTCATGAATTCATATTCTCTGCGTTAACTCAAATTTTGAGTTAAGATCTGAACCGTCCGATTTAAATCCGCACTAATATTTAAGCATGGGCCGGCCGGATTGGACCCTAATTCTGATCACAACCAGTGCGTTAATGCATGCAGATTCATTCCTCGTGCTGTTGAATTCAGATCCAGTGAAGTAACCCAAAAATTGGGTTTTGAATCGGGACCGTCCAATTCGAATCCGTGACTATCCAACTAAAGTGGAGCACACGCATCCCGCGAGATAAGTTCAAATTCCGAGACGATCTCGAACGACAGATTCAATTCGGATGGTCCCGATCCAAAACCCAAAAATTGAGTTACTTTAGAGGATCCGGACACCATGTTGTTAGGCACCAGATTACATAATAACTACCACCTCTTGCTCTAAAAAAAACTACTTTTTTTTTCAGTTCCAATAATTAGGAGTGTCAATGGTTACGAGTATGGATAAGAATTAGGTAACTTACTGGATATGAGTATAAAATTTAAATATATATTCAATTCAATTTCCAACTCATCTAAATATATCTAAATATGTATTGTATTCGTGTTTTTGAATTTTCTTTCTATGTAAAAAACAATTTAGTTAGAAGTGATTGCACATTTATTTTTATTTTTTATTAGAAATATAATTCACACATATAATGAGTTTTTTATATTTAATTTGTAAAATATAATAAAACTAATTATTATATTATTATTCGTTATTTATCCGCTACCGTTTCGTTACCCAATAATATTAACGGATAAAGGTAGGATAAAATTAATTTTTAATGAATATAAGTAGGATATAAGTAAAGTCAATTTTAATTAGTATGGATATAAAAATGCCTCTATCGGACTCGTACCGTACCCACTAACACCCCTACCAATAACCGAATGTAAGGGAAGATGAAGCAGGGATCAACAAAGCTACCATATTTTGGAAGGGACTGTTCTCTCTTTTGTACCAGTTTGGCAGTTTCATGTTTCTTTCTTGTTTAAACTTGTTAATCTCTCCTTTCCAAAATTTGGGGTTCCCAGAAAGAGCAAGCAACCAATACAGTAAAATTTATTCCACGTACGAAGAATGACAAGACAGGAAGACCTACAAGATCCTGGGACCAGCTAAATTATAAACAAATATATGAATACAATCAATAAACGCAACAACTTACAAACTAAGGAACCATTTTCATGTCCCAAGCAAATTAATTATGCAAAACGACAAATTAGTAATAAAATTCCCAAAAGAAAATATATCTTGATTTTATTTAGTATTGGATGCACCATAGTCAAGTCAGTACCAGTATTCTATACGCCAATCAATGAAACTTAAATTAACCAATTATTAAATCCAGGTATTGAAATCCTCTTGAACTTTCTACCTTCTTTTCATGTTACAAGAAATTATAAATTTATAGCCCTCCACCAGCTTTAGCTTTAAATCCTAAACGGCCTACAATTCCTCGTGAATTCATATTCTCTGCGTTAACTCAAATTTTGAGTTAAGATATGAACCGTCTGATTTAAATCCGCACTAATATTTAAGCATGGGCCGGCCGGATTGACCCGAATTCTGATAGCAACCAGTGCGTTAATGCAGAGATCAACCGGTGCGTTAATGCAGAGAGGATGCGGATTCATTCCTCGTGTTGTTAGAGCATCTTCAATCCAATAATCCGTAAAAAATATAAAACAGCTGTAAAACACTGTTTTAAAATTAAGTTCCTTTTAATTTCTTAACCTCTCTATCTCAAAAATTGGATCAGCCAATAGGAAAGAAAACAAAGGGGTCAAAGAGAGAGAGTACCAGTATGTTCGAAAGATATCGTTTATTTATAAGTAAATTTGTTTTTTTTTTTGTAAATCGGCCTACAACTTAGCAATTATATTAGCAATTAACACATCAGATTAGTAATTTAAAAGAAAATTTCATTGTAGATGCTCTTAGACACCAGATTACATAATAACTACCACCTCTTGCTCTAAAAAAAACTACCACTTCTTTTTTTCAGTTCCAATAATTAGGGGTGTCAATGGTATATTTTTAGTCTTTTAAGACCCGTATCGTATTCGATAAAAGACGGATATGAGTAATTTTTTTTTTTCGTTAACTTATTGAATATGAGTATGAATAAGAATTATTTTTCGTTAATCAATTTAGTAAGGATTTGTGTAATGACTTATTTCGTATCCATCATTCTATAGGATAATTATAAAATCTAAATATATATTCAATTCAATTTTCAACCATCTAAATATTTGTTGTATTCGTTGTATTCGTGTTTTTGAATTTTTTTCTTTATATAAAAGAATTTAGTTAGAATTAATTACACATTTATTTTTATTTTTTATTAAAAATATAATAAAATATGTGTGAAATGAATGAGTTTTTTATATTTAATTGTAAAATATAATAAAACTAATTATTATATTAATATTATTCGTTTTTCATCTGTTACCGTTTTATTACCAAATAATATTAACGGGTAAAGATAAAGTTACCGATAATATTAACGGGTAACGGGTAAAGATAGAGTAATGTTAATTTTTAATAGATATAAATAGAGTATTAAGTAAAGTCAATTTAATAAGTATAGGTATAAAAATACCTCCACCCTACTCTACCGTATCCATTAACATCCCTACCAATAACTGAATGTAAGGGAAGATGAAGCAGGGATCAACAAAGCTAACCATATTTTGGCAGGGACGACTGTTTTTCTTTTGTACCAGTTTGGCAGTTTCATGTTTCTTTCTTGTTGAAACTTGTTAATCTCTCCTTTCCAAAATTTGGGGTTCCCAGAAAGAGCAAGCAACCAATACAGTAAAATTTATTCCACGTACGAAGAATGACAAGACAGGAAGACCTACAAGATCCTGGGACCAGCTAAAATTATAAACAAAAATATGAATACAATCAATAAACGCAACAACTTACAAACTAAGGAACCATTTTCATGTCCCAAGCAAAGTAATTATGCAAGACGACAAATTAGTACCAAAATTCCCAAAAAAAATATATCTTGATTTTATTTAGAGTATTGGATGCACCACAGTCAAGTCAGTACCAGTATTCTATATGCCAATCAATGAAACTTAAATTAACCAATTAATGTATTGAAATCCTCTTGAACTTTCTACCTTCTTTTCATGTTACAAGAAATTATAAATTTATAACCCTCCACTAGCTTTAGCTTTAAATCCTAAACATCCTATATATATATATATATATAAAAAAAAAATTTGCTAAGCACCATCACACGTCCGTAGAAAATATATCTAGAACTAAAAAAAAGAAAAACCAAATACTTTTAATCCAACAAGTTCTCCGGGTTAGGCGTTTCATTGAGATCTAAACCTCTCCAAGCCTTCCTGTTATCTCTCTCCATTTCACTGCCGCTTTCTTCTTTCACATAACCAGCAGCAGCAAGGCCTGCTTGCACAGCATCAACTCTAGCACCGACCTCAGCCGCCCTTTTCCTGATCAAATCCGCCGTCAGCTCTCCATGGGCTCCGGTTTCGACGGAAACTTCATTGGGGAAATTGAGTCGACCAGACCGGCCTCGTAAATAAAAAACCGCGGTGTCGTACGCCTTTGCGGCAGCAACCGGGGTGCAGTAAGAGCCCAGCCATATGCGGCTGCGCTTGTTAGGCTCCCTAATTTCCGCCACCCACTTCCCCCACTTGCGCATCCTCACACCTCTATACTGTTTCGTTTTCTTTTGTGATTGGTGGCAATTATTGGAGACCTCCATTGGTCTGGGGTTGGGTCTTGTTTTCTGAGCCATGGCCTTTAATTTGTGCGGGAGAGAAGGAATTTAGATATTTATATTGTGAGAGAGGAGGTTAGTCCAGAACGCTGGCTAAAGTTGATCTAATCCATTCAACGAAAGGGACAGTTTGAAGGAGAAATAATATTGAATTGAAAAAATTGAAGGGGTTGAATTGCAAAAGTACGGGGCCAGGAGACAATAGTTTGCCGACAGATAGGCCAATTGTAGGGTTACATCATTTCATCAATGAGCGGTGATGCTGGAGTCGGTGGACCCTATTTCGGCTGTCTTTTCTACAAATGCACCCGGTCCACCATAGAAGATCTATCTTTGTTTCTGCTACTGTTCGCGTTTTAAACATTTAATTAAATGTCAAGAAAATTACCTCTAAGAATGGAATTTAAATATTTCTTATTTATATGTTAATATTTTATTTTTAATCAATAAAAAATTATTATTTAAGTAAAATAATCAAACCGTCATAGTGTGCCGTACATAAATTCGGTGTTATTTAATTTTGACATAATCCACAAATATAATTTAATATCTTTTTGTGAGAAATGCTTTTTTTCGTCTTATGAATCTTTGTATCATTTATCGTCATAACATGATGCATATATGTTTTATGCTTACAATTACAAAATTAAATATGAATCTTATATAATTTTCTCGAGTATAAATTATGTATATTAATTCACTAGTATTGTCAACAGAAACATGTTATAATAGAACAAAGAAAACCTCAGACAAAATGACTTATTTTCATAAAAAAAAATTAGCTTAAATGACAGATAACATTCTTTAAATAACACACACACATTTTTTTTATCTTTTTGACATATTTTCATAAATAAATTTCATACAATATAACATATTAAATGACAAATAACATTCCTTAAATGATATTAAAAAAAAATAGAAAGAATTGGAGACAACCAATCAATTATCAAGCAATCTAAAAGTTCCTTAAATGACAAATTAGAAAAATAATACGATTTGCATGTGGCGAGTACGTGTCTAAATAAATTTAGACTTGTACACATAAACAAACATAAAAAAGATGCATGAAATCATAATATTTGATCGGAAAGCTAATATTCAATACGAATTTTCATCTTTCAATCAAAATTGTTGACAAATTAGGATATTTTCGTGCTTAATATGAGTTTATATTTATAACTGAAAATATGTAACAAAGTGACAGTTCCGAAAAAATCCAAATAATTACGTATTTCTCATTTTAGAAAAGAAATCGGAATTGAAATTTTCTATTAGAACGTGCATGTGCTGAATATTTTGTATTCACTACCCTGCAGTTATTCATGTAGCCAAATTTAATAGTATGTACTACAGATTATTTGTTTACACGTCACTATTTAAATACTTGTAAATCTTCTATTAACATTTAATTCTTAAACAGCGAAGAAAATGCTTACGATTCGTTGGCCGAGATTTTTATTAATACCCTAAAAAAAAAATATTAAAAATGCCCTCTGTTTGAAATTTTTTTTAAAAATGCCCTAACCGCCCAGTGAACAGGCGGTTCACTCTACCTACCCAACCGCCCCTTCACTGGGCGGTTCGCCTACTCTACCCAACCGCCCAGTGGTTGGGCGGTCCGCATGGAAAAAAAATTTTGGCCTTAAGGCCGCTGGTTCCTTCTCCCTCCCTCAAACCCTACCCGCCCCCCCTGTTCCTCCTACCCGACCCGAGCAGCCCCCCAGCGCCCCCCCGACCACCCCCGCCCACCCCCGCCCACCCCCGGCCTCCCCTCTACCCGGCCACCCTACCCTCGGCCTCCCCTTCCCCCCCTCTTCCCGTTCTCTCCTCCTCTCTACCCGGCCGCCCCTCCCCTCCCCCACCCCGCCACCACCCCCCTACCCGAACCAGCCCCTCCCCCACCGGCCACCCTCTCTCCCTCTCTCGGCCACCCTCTCTCTCTCTCTCTCGGCCAACTTTCTCTCGATCGGATTTTTTCTGGTACGTTTACGTAAATTATTAATTTATTTTTTTGTAGAATTAAGCGGATTTAGTTTGGAAATTGAATTGCCGTATGCGGGTTGTTGATTTTCCCGACGCGATGAAGTTGATAAAAATTAGAGTTTAGAGTTCAGTTTGGAAATTGAATTGCCGTGTGCGGGTTGTTGATTTTCTCGACGCGAGTAAGTTAAATTAGGGTTTATAAATTAAATTAGAATTTAGGTTTATAAATTAAATTAGGGTTTATAAATTAAATTAGGGTTTATAAATTAAATTAGGGTTTATAAATTAGGGTTTATAAATTAAATTAGGGTTTAGGTTTTATAAAATAAATTATGGTTTATAAATTAGGGTTTATAAATTAGAGTTAGGATTTATAAATTAAATTAGGGTTTATAAATTAAATTAGGGTTTAGGTTTTATAAATTAAATTATGGTTTATAAATTAGGGTTTATAAATTAAATTAGGATTTATAAATTAAATTAGGGTTTATAAATTAAATTAGGGTTTAGGTTTTATAAAATAAATTATGGTTTATAAATTAGGGTTTATAAATTAGAGTTAGGATTTATAAATTAAATTAGGGTTTATAAATTAAATTAGGGTTTAGGTTTTATAAAATAAATTATGGTTTATAAATTAGGGTTTATAAATTAGTGTTAGGATTTATAAATTAAATTAGGGTTTATAAATTAAATTAGGGTTTAGGTTTTATAAATTAAATTATGGTTTATAAATTAGAGTTAGGGTTTATAAATTAGGGTACAAAATTAAATTATAATTTAGGGTACAAAATTAGTGTTTCGATTTAAAATCCCTACATTATACATTTTTATATCTAAAATTGTGAAATGTAAGTTATTTGCAAATTGTGCACTGCAGATACTATGGAGAGGGGCGGTAGTTCGTCCAGTACAGAGGCTCCCAGTGCATCCGGTGCAGAGCCTCTCGGTGCAGACCACGCTACACATGCAGCTGATACATTCAGCCCTCTTCTGTGGATTCCACACGTTCAGCACAGGGTCGCGCTCGCATCTACGGAGGTACGTTGTTTTTTAAGCAATTCAGTTCAAATTACATATTTTTAATATGGCATATAGTAAGTCGCTCAGACTGAAATTATTGTTAAATACAGGACGAGACGATGTTGACCGTGAGACATCGCACCTCTGAGATACCGTACGTCGGTCATCCTCTGATGGAGCAGTGCATTATGAATCTCGGATTGTACCAGCTTGCTACCATGCCACAGGGTCAGATCGACCAGGCTCTGATGAGCGGGCTCGCGGAGAGATGGCGACCGGAGACTCATTCGTTCCACTTACCCTTTGGGGAGATGACCGTGACCTTAGCAGATGTGAGCGCTCTATGGGGTCTACGGATCGTTGGGGAGCCTATCAACGGTGTCTCCGACAGTCCACTTCATGTGGGGATGATACGGCAGCTTCTTGGGGTAGCGGATCCAAAAACGCTACAGAAGAAGAAGAAGAAGAATGATGATAAGGAGTTCCGGTATTCGGGGTACTGCATTAGCCTAGCGTCGCTCCGTGATCACTTTTTCCAGCATCGGATCACAGCCGAGACCACTGATCTGGAGGCCGTCAGGAGGTAATAATTGAGAATCTTGAAATTAAAATATGTTACGAACTCATCCGTGAAAATCATTAAATTTATCTTTACTATTTTATATTTTTAGGTATGTGAGGGCCTTTGTGCTGGATCTCTGTGGCAGCGTCATGTTCGTGGACTCCAGCGGTGACGCGGTTCCGATTATGTTCCTCTCTCTGCTGACAAAAATTGAGAAGTAATCGAACTGGAACTGGGGCGGAGCTGTGATCGCCTACTTATACCGTAGCCTGTGCCATGCTTGCTTGGTAAGTTTTCACAAATATTTCAGAATTTAAATTACAATAATTACGGTTCAATAATCACCAACACCTTCACCTCATGTCCAAAATATAGGTGAAGAACAAGCAGATCCACGGACCGCTTCTTCTACTACAGCAATGGTCGTGGTCTCATTTGCCGGTATGTCGGCCAGTTCGTCCGTCTCTTGTCCCTTACTTGAGGAGACAGGATGCCGAGAGGTGTCCCGCATACGGTGCCATATGGGGCGATCGACACACGTACGAGAACACGGGCAGGGGGAGAACTGTGGGGATTTCATATGTCCGGAGTCAGCTCCAGATGCTTCACGAGAGCAGCGTCGACTGGTTCCCCTACCGGGAGTTCTACGAAAGGAACGCATTTTGTCGACTGACATTGGAGCAGAGGCATCTCTGGTTTTATCGGGGGCCGTGTGTATGTTACTGGATTGTTGAGTACACGTATCCAGATCGCGTGACCCGACAGTTTGGTCTGGATGCATTTGTCCCGCAGTTCCCAGACCTTGGAGAGGCTGAGACCACCAAGTTGCACAAGTAAGTTACAATTACTTAATTGCTCTCCTACCGTTACTTGTTCAGTTCTGCACTTGATTAACATTCTTTTTTTAATTTAAATGTACTGCAGGACTAAACACAATAAGCCCAACGTCGACTGGAGCATGCGCCACACAGAGCATTACCTCCAAGCACAGTCTCCACAGTTTCACATGTGGCAGCCTCCTACGGCCGATGATGTCACACTGGGCGCAGGGCCTGGAGGATTGAGGTACTTAGTCTGGTACCAGAGGTGGGGCATGCCCTCGGTATACCTCACGGGCCATTGGGGTGAGACCCTTCGACGGAGGCTTTCTCGTGCAGGGTCG
>JAJGRX010000167.1:0-67039 GCA_025461125.1 Carex kokanica
TCTACCCCAACAATCCTTCTTTTTCCGGATAGGACGACACTCCACCTATCATCACTCTCAGTGACATAAAAGACTTGGGTGGCTTGCTTGGCAAGTATGAACGGATCATCCACATACCCGACTTTGTCAAAATCAACGAGGGTGAACCCGTCGTTATCAACTTTAACACCCCGGTCTTCGACCCATTGGCACCGAAACAAGGGAATGCTAAGGTGAGGATTGTAAACGAGCTCCCAAATTTCTTCAATAACGCCGTAATAAGACTTTGAAGCTATTACAGGCCGGGCATCCCCCGATCTACTGAATTCTTGGGACGTCGCCACCAACGTCACCCCACTATTTTGCATCGTGCTCTTATCACACTGTAATTTAGTGTAAAATGTATATCCGTTAATCTCGTATGCTTGGAATGTTCTAACAACCATTTGGGGGCCTTCGCCCAGCAATTTAACAGTTTCATTTAAGGGGGACATTTTCGGGGTGTGATTTCACTCTGTCTTTCATCCATCCTATAAAGAACGGTTATGCTCGTCAGTAAGCCACTCTGACTTCTCGTGTAGTTCTGTTGTCGAAGGATCGTCATGTGCTCATCTATATATGGGCCAACATCAGCCATGTGCTGCAGTACAATAAAATGTGCCTTTCGCAGGTCATCGTTATCAGCAACTATGGCTTTCAACCCTATTGTCCCTACTCCTTGTAGCCTTCCCATCGTATCGAGATTTTGGAACGCCAATAGGAACCCACACCGGTCATGTAGTGGTGCAAAACTCAATTACCTCTTCTGTGGAATATCCCTCCACAATGCTACCTTCGGGGCGATGTCGGTTCCTTACGTAACTTTTCAAAATACCCATGAATCCTCGAAGGGATACATGTACCCGCAGGAACGCGGGGCCACAGATCGAATTTCCCTCACGAGATGAACAACAAGGTGAACCATAACATCGAAAAAAGATGGCGGAAAATACATCTCAAGATGGCAAAGGGTAACGACGACCTCCTTCTGCAAAGCGTCCAATTTGAGCGGGTCTATCACCTTGAATTAATTGCATTGAAGAAAAAAACAAGCTTCGTAATGGTTTGCCGCACGGGCTTCGGTAAAATTCCCCGAATTGCAACAGGAATCATATGTGTCATTAAAACATGACAGTCGTGGGATTTCGGACCAATCAATTTCAGGTCCTTCCATCGACACCAGCTTCTTAATAGTCGAAGAATACCCTGATGGGACTTTAATACTATGAAGGCACTTACAAAAGCTCGTTTTCCTCGATCTTCGACATTGTGCACATTGCCGTGGGGGAGGTATGCCTTTTGCTTCCCTTTATCCTGCGGTGCAAGCTCGGGTCGTATTCCCATTAATTTCATGGTCTTCTCGAACTTTAAGACCGTCTTTCGTCTTCCCCGAAATGTTCAATAATGTGCCAATCAAACTGTCACAGACATTTTTTTCAACATGCATGACATCTAGGCAATGTCTCACTTCTAAATATTCCCAGTATGGTAGCTCCCAAAATATGGACTTTTTTTTCCAAATATCTTTCGGTGGTTTTTTGGCACGTTTTCCAAAAGCAACAGCAAGGTGTTTAACCCGCATGAAGACATTCTTCCCATCTAACGGACGACGCGCCACTCCAAGCTCAATTTTCCCGTTGAATACCTTCTTCTTCTTACGGTATGGGTGATTAACAGGAAGAAACCTACGGTGCCCCATAAAAACATTCTTTTTACAATTTTCAACCTCAGCACCTGCGTGTCATCTTCACAGATGGGGCACGCCTTTGCTCCTTACAAGTGTAACCCGATAAATTACCGTACGCGGGGAAATCATTTATGGTGCAGAATACCATGGCCCGCAAATTAAATTGCTCTTTGCCGTACGCATCCCAGACCGGGACGCCATCACGCCACAATTTCTGGAGGTCCTCAATTAATGGTGCGAGATACACATCTATGTCATTTCCGGGTTGTCTGGGTCCCTTGGATTAGTAATGACATCATTATGTACCTGCGTTTCATGCACAACCAAGGAGGAAGATTGTAGATGCATATAAGAACTGGCCAAGTGCTGTGCTGACTGCTCATGCTTCCAAACGGACTCATTCCGTCTGTGCTCACCCCTAACTTAAGGTTTCGTGATTCGCCACCAAATCCTTCGAAATGTCTATCAATGTTCTCCATTGAATTGAATCAGCAGGGTGTCTTAGTTTACCGTCTCTTTTGCGCTCTTCTTCATGCCAACGCAACAATTTCGCATCTTTGGGATTTGCAAATAACCGTCTGAATCTCGGTATTATCGGGAAATACCACACCGCCTTAGCCGGAGGCCTTGCCTTTTTTCCTCCATCACAATCGTCAGTGTCCTGGTCCTTGCGTTTATACCGTGAAACACCGCATTTAGGACAAACATGCATGGCCTCGTACTCGCCACGGTACAATACACAATCATTCGGACATGCATGTATTTTTTCAATCTTCAAACCCATTGGACAGATCAGCTTCTTCGCCTGATATATTGTACAGGGTAACTCGTTGTTATCTGGGAGCATCTCTCGTAAAAGCTTTAATAAGGACGTGAAACTCTTATCGCTCCAACCGTTGTCTGCTTTTAAGTTCAATAATTTCAACACAGCTGATAGTTTTGTAAATTTGGTACACCCGGGGTATAACGGCTTTTTAGATTCATTAGACAGATACTGAAATTTTTTAAAATTTTTATCACTAATTTCATCTTCCACATCACGTAACATGTCCTCTAGATTCTCAGTAAAATTGTATTCTGCATTTTCATCAATCTCCACCTCATCATCCTCGTTGCAATCAAGCCCAGCATTATCGAAATTTTCGACATTCTCAAAATCATCGTTGCATTCAAATTCAAAATTATCAACAGTTTCTACATTATCATCATTCTCGTCCAAAACAAAATTTCTATTGGTTCCACTACATTCCCCAATTTTCCTCACCATGCATAAACCAACATGTATAGTTTTTCTTAAATCCCCGACAAATCAAATGAGCTCTAATTTCTTCCGAATCCCAAATCTTATATAATTTTTACAATCTCTACAAGGACACAAGATGTCGTTCTCTTTTCTGTCCACTCTATAACTCTCAGCAAATTTTAGGAACTCATCAACGCGAGCCAAGTATTCTGCACTATCACGTCGCAATTCGTACATC
Organism: Carex kokanica; assembly: GCA_025461125.1. Lineage (NCBI taxonomy): Eukaryota > Viridiplantae > Streptophyta > Magnoliopsida > Poales > Cyperaceae > Carex > Carex kokanica. The sequence continues at coordinate 3,187 of JAJGRX010000167.1, forward strand.
CAACTTCGATCCATCTGTAAATTAAAGTAAAAAAAAAAAAAAATTCCAATTAAACATATATGGTGGTCAGCATATATATTGTTCCAAATTCTTGGCTTATAAAGGGCCGGTTTACAATCCTAACCCACTCTTTGAATATTATGCCTCATATGTGAACACATATTAGCGGGATTTAATTAGTATTTGAGAAAAATTCGGCAGCATTTCTCCTTAACTCCCCAAGTATGCGTAAAAACCACATACTCGTAGGAGCAATAAGGAGAAATACTGTCGAACTTTCCTCAAATACTAATTAAATCCCGCTAATACGTGTTCACATCCTAAATGAGACACAATATTCAGAGAGCAGTCCCAAACGGGGGACTATCCAAAATTAATCCCTATTGGATTAATTTTGAACGGGCATGGACCTAAAAGCATCAGTAGGTCGGTTATTGGACCACAATACACTAATTATTTACATTATCTTAACAAATCAAGCATTAAATAATAATTGACAGAAATAATTAAGCAATATTAATCAGTAACAGAAAATTAGATAAAGAAGAGGGAAATATATATATGTATGACTAACCTTGGCAATAGAGAGGAGAATGCGAATTAACTTCCAAGCTATATCTCAGATCCGGCCTCGTTCCTTGTGCGCAGAAATCAGACCAATTCAATACAGAGAGAGAGAGAGAAGTATTAATTGATCAAAACGGCGCCGGAAGAAGGCCTTTTATATAGTTCCAAACCCTAAAATAACCTTTCTACACGGATGATAATCTATAAATCCGTGTAAAAAAAAGCATTACGAGAGCTACACGGACTTTTACATATGTAGCCGTTTATAAAAGATAACCTTTATACACGGACAATTATATAAACAACCGTGTGTAATATAAAAGATAAATTTTCTTCACGGACATTTAGAATTCTTTTTTTTTCCCTAATTTTTGTTTTATTTTTTTTGGTTTAGCCTTCCATTATTTCGAGCAAGTATCTTTGTTTTCACGGATATTTAGCTATAAATCCGTGTAGAAAGACACACAGACTTTTATATAAACAGTCATCGAATTATTTTTCTACACTGTTAATTAAACAAAAATCCGTGTACTATTTCTCGTTTCTACACGGCTCTTTATTAAACGTCCGTGTATCATTTGTTTTTTTTTTTTTTTTTTTTTTTTGTCTGTCAGCTAGTTTTTTTCCCTATGTTTTTCAGAACAAACAATTTCCAAAACAGAGGAAGACATTTAAACTAAAAATTCATGTACCCTAAATTATACAAAATTAGAGCATTACAAAAGTTGGAATAAAAAGTCATATTGTAAACTAAAAATTTCCATTAAGGACTAGAATAGGGTGGTTCTTTCCTTTTGGTGCCAGTAGGGTTTACAGAGGGTAATATGAAGATACATGTTTTACTAAAGAAAGAGTTGAGTAAAAAGTTGGATGAAGGACCTTCAGAGCAAAGGGAAGATGTGGATGAAGGACTGTCAGAGCCGGATGAAGAGTCGAATGAAGAGTCGGATGATCTCCGACTCTTCATTCGACTCTTCATCCGGCTCTGAAGGTCACATTCACCTCTTCAAATCCGGCTCTGAAGGTCCTTCACCCAACTCTTCACCCAACTCTTCGTCCAGTAAAATTGATCAGAATAGAGAGATAATTTTTTTTCAATACTTCGATCGCATGGGAATTCGAGATGTAGGTTATCAATTGTACCAGATCGCTCATCTGTGAGCTCCCAAAACAGTAGCTCATATCGATCTAATTTTGCGATCTGAAACAATTGATAAACCTACATCTCAACCCAATTGTTAACTGTGAGAGGGGAGAGTATAAGTTGATCAAAACGGCGCTGGGGAGAAGGCCTTTTATATAACAAAAAACCTAAAATATCCTTTCTACACAGCTCTTTATTAAACGTCCGTGTAGCTCGCTCAAGGCTTTCTACTCTGTCATTTAAACAAAAAAACCGTGTACAAATTCGACATTTATACACGGCTCTTTATTAAACATCCGTGTAGCTCCTACGGGTTATATACACGGTCATTTAAACAAACATCCGTGTACAATTATTACCTTTCTTCACGGTTCTTTAATTAAATATCCGTGTAGCTCTCTCAAGGCTTTCTCCATTGTTATTTAAACAATAAGCCGTGTAGATTTTCTAGTAAACGTCCGTGTAGCTCTCTCACGTCTTTCTACACTGATTCTTTTGTAAATATCCGTGTAGAGATCCTACAGATATTTCAGGCATCCAAAAAATTACAACTTCTACACGGTTTTTCTATAAAATTGCCAAGTCCGTGTACAATGTGCCGTGTACAATGACCATTTCTGTAGTAGTGTTTCTTTGGTCCATATTAAGCCTAGTTTCAATGGTTTGTTTCTAGTGTGTTTCGGGATTTTATCCTTAGGTCATGTGTTACTTTGGTTCTTAACATGGATCCAAGTGTCTATTTGATTAGTGTGTTGTCACCCACGAACTATGCCTATAACCTCGCACCAAAACTACTTTATGCGGAATTGTGCTATCACCCTCATATCCACACAAGTACATATTTGTCACATAATATACCATACACTACTACAGAAATGGTCATTATACACGGACATAAACAGGGGAGCTACACGGATTTCCTGCCGTGTGGAGTGCGAGGGTGTATAATCCCCTGAATAAATTATACACGGATATTTAACCGTGTGCAATTCCTGAGAGCTACACGGATCATTACATAAACAACCGTGGTCAATTCCTTGCCAAGTGGCGTTCTCCAAACCCGAGCTACACGGATCAGTACATAATTAACCGTGTCCAATTCCTTGCCAAGTGGCGCTCTCCAAAGCCGAGCTACACGGATCACTACATAATTAACCGTGTCCAATTCCTTGCCAAGTGGCGCTCTCCAAAGCCGAGCTACACGGATCACTACATAAACAACCGTGTCCAATTCCTTGCCAAGTGGCGCTCTCCAAAGCCGAGCTACACGGATCACTACATAAACAACCGTGTCCAATTCCTTGCCAAGTGGCGCTCTCCAAAGCCGAGCTACACGGATTGGAACATAAACAGCCGTGTACGATTTCTCTGTCTACACGGACTTTTAGGTTAATATCCGTGTCGACATAGTTATTCTACACGGCTCATTACATAAACAACCGTGTACATTAGTGGAGATCTATACACGGATATTTAACTAAAAGGCCGTGTACGATCATGTTTCTACACGGATGTCTATCAAAATATCCGTGTAGAATAACTATTTCTACACGGATCATTACATAAGCAGCCGTGTAGCTATCTTATATTTTTATTTGCTCTTTATTTGGCTTTCCACACGGACTTATGTGAAACATCCGTGTAGAATGGTTATATTTTTTTTTCAATTTTTATTTTATGTTTTGGCTAGCCTCCAGTTTGCTAGCCATTAAAAATCAATTCCAAACAAAGAATTTCCATTATATCAGAATACAACCCCTAAACAAAATTCATGTACACTAAATATATCAAAAATTCATGCACACAAAATTATACAAATCCATATTCTGGTTTACAAAATTCATTTTGAAACCACTTTGCCCACATACATCTAAAATAATCTATATCTTCATTGCTGTAATGCCCTGCCTTCTCGTTCGATTTATGCTGCCAAAAATTCAAAATATGTAGGTTATTAGAAAAATACAATATAACAACTGCATCTCTGTTTTGCTTTATAAAAATAAATATTGTAATTATAACAATGCAACTAATAAAACAAATTTAGTAGAATAAAATATTAGAGGAAATCAATATTAATTATATGGACAAGTCAAGGCAAACATATGAATTACATACCGGATAATTTGGCCATTCGAATTGTAAGCGTTCAACAAAGTGATACATAAAAATCATCGTGTAATAACCGCATTCCCAACCCTGAAACTGTTGCGGGCACTGAAATTTTCATTTAGCGGCCTATGTTAGAATGACAATTAATTTTTGAACAAAAAATATGAAATTATAAAAATTATAGTGCATGTGCTCACCGGCTGCCACCTGAAACACAACTTATTTTTACGCTTCGGAATCGTGCTTTGCCTTCCTCCATCTTTAAGATATTTCAGAAAAGCCCTTACAAAATTGAGTGAATGTAATTAGCAATTCCACAATTTGTTATATGTAATTGGGAAAAAATCAAACCAAGTGAATTACTATTGCTTACTTTCTTATTGGAATGCAGATCTTTTTGGATTGCTGAGGAATGATGCCCGGTCCGGGATGTGAAGAATCCATGAGGAAAACCAAATTCTCAAGTGGCACAATCACAATCAAACACCAGTGGCCACTCTGGTGGTATGGCACGAGAATAAATTTCTTATTCTCCGAAACAGCCTTATGCATCGCTGAACGCATGTACTGGACAGTATCTTCCTCCTGATATTTCACCATCGTACCACTAGTAAAAGCGGGGTCCAAGAATGCACAGGAGTTCACCCTATCTTTCCCACAAGCCACAGACTGTTTTCGTTGTATCATCCTGAAAAATCATCATTTCACATTAGAATATATATTTGAGTGCTATACACATGATATATATGATTTTTTGGTCACTAACATGACGAAAACGGTGAGGACTCCCACATCGAGCCATTTATCGCTTGATGAGGCATGTAGAAAGTCCTTGAATTCTTTGAAAGGCAGCACGACCGTCCTGCCTTTGTGTAGGAGAACCTCGGGGGGGATTTCGAAGATTACGTCCTCCATATCATCTGGTGCCTTAACCAGGCAGGCGTGGAGATTCCGCAAATCCTCGGGCAAACGGCTAACGTCTTTTTCAGAGAGCCCCGTATGGTCTACTGGGGCATCCGCTGGCGCATCCGCTGGCGCATCCGCTGGCGCATCCGCTGGCGCAGCCTCTGGCGCAGCCGCTGGCGCATTTGCTGGCACTTCCACTGTTGCCGCCGCTGGCGCAGCAGGAGATTCTTGCGCATCAGCCCCGACTACTACTTCCAAGCCTCGCCGTACCGGTGACAAAGCTTCGTCCGCAGCGTTTCCAACGCCTCTTCGGGTCTGTATCAGATTTTGAACCTTTTTTCAAGTATTTCAAAATAATCATTTGAACGTAACATAAGATATCCGTGTTTTATTTAGAGATTACCTGATCCAAAATAATCTGACACTTGGGCCATTGGACAATCGCCTTTGCACGGGCATCATCAAGCACCAGCAATTCGTCAGTAGGGACAGGAAGAGGTATGCGGGCAGCCCAATCGGCCACAATCATGTCAACCGTTACGGGGAGATGGTTGGGCCTTAGCTGAGAACCGGCTGGAGGATGTACAATGCCCTTAGCAATGGTCAGAGGAGTTTTATCGTGCCACATGACGAGGTCGCATGATGTGGCCTCCTGCAATAATTATCAGCAATTAGTTAATGAACAAATCAAAATTAAGGGTAGATTATGAACAAGTAGTGATTACCTGTAGATTGTCCAACACGCCCAGAACTTCGGTCCCGGATGCTTGACTGCTTCGCCGAAATCCCGGCGAAATGGGAGGTTGTTGCTCGGATTGCTGCGTCATAGATGTAATATGGTTGATCCACCTTGATTCGAATTCAGCAATCCTTCCATCGTACTCCGTTCTGAACTCCTCGCATACCTCCTGGCGTACCTGCGCCAACCTTGATTTCATCTCTTCCGTGCTAACTTTGGCACGCGGTCTTCTTTTTGGTTTTGGTCCGTCGTATACATCCTTCCAGCCACAGTAGACCGAGACACCCCTAACTCGACCCGTGTGTTCTTTAGTCCCGAGCGCTGCGGACAAGGAATCATCCACTCTTTCGACAGTCATGGAGCCCGAATTTACCTCCTCCTCCACATCCAACTGTTTAAAAAAAAATTAGTTATAGCAAAAGACAAAGTAATGTACACGAAGTTACCACAAAGACTCTTACCATTTTCTGAGCCACGGGTTGCACGTCACTTGGGAGTACTATCGTCCCGTCAGCGGTTACCTCAGATCTTCCCATGAGCCAGCATTGGGCCCTAGGATTTTGGATCCTAACCACAGGTGAGTCAGAATGTTTGTTTTGGTCCAGTACCTTAGCCCATTCGGCCGACTTACCCTCGTAACCACCTGACCCTAATTTGTGCGGGTACTTGTTCAATTTCGCGATCCTCCTGCCCTCGTCACTTTTTACCTTCACACATCAAGGCACATCAATTAGTTAGTTTAAGGAAGATAAGTACATATCGAGAAAGAACAGAGAGAAAGTTAATTGGCTGAATTTATATACCTTGAACTCTTCTGTGGACTTCAAAGCTTGAAACGCCTCCCAGTCCTCTTGTTTCAGCCATTTATAGTAGCCTACCGGATTTCTCCCTTCCTCCATGAAAACCGTCTTCAACGTGCTCTTGAATTGCTTCCAAGCTTCATTCATTTTCCTCAGAGTCTTTTTCTTTTTCGCGGACTTTGGGTCGTCATCCTGGATGTTCCAATGAGCCTGCATGATTGACAACAAAATTACTGCATGTAAGTTCATTCAAGTTTTCAGGTCAGGTATAGACATATATAACTTGCACTTAACCAAAGTACGGGGAATAAGTAGCTTGAAAATAATTTGTGTTTCACTTGCTCTACCAAATTGTTTTCTGTATATTAGGAAACTTTGGGGCACAACCTATGTCACTACCTACATGCAATCTAACCTTTATGACCAAATCAAAGTGAAATAATCCGTTGTATTTAGCTGATCTTGTTAGTGATATTTCTTTGCTGATTTTGCTATCTGTCATGATAATAGTGTAGGGCACCAGAATTGGGTGAAGGTGTCTGGCGATTACCTTACCTTTCCTGGTGGCAGTACCCAGTTCAAGCATGGTGCACTACACTAGCTACATTGATTAATTTCATTCAGCAGGTAATATATATTTGGTTTTGAATTTTTCTCTGTATATATAACTGCTAAATGATAGAATTTGGGATATAGTCCTACAAAGCAAGAATTATCACCTACACCCCTAGAAATATACCAAAGGTTAAGACATGCTAGAAAACTTGTATCCAACAAAAAAAGAAATAACAAACAGAATACGAAAACTGAATATATAATGCATGTACAGTTTTTTTTTTTTTACCTTCACAATGTTCCACCATTCGTTCTTATCTTCGTCATCGAATTTGTCCCACCTCTCAACCAAGATAGATGCCTTCTGCTTCACCAAATTGTTACACCAATTTGTGTACTCTGCCCTACGTGGACCCTTCGGACACCCGGTTTTGTCGAACTCGATTTGCAAATCCTTAGCCTCTGAGGTCTTCGTGCACATTGTCGGACCTCTTTTCCTCTTTTCTGTCTGAGACTGCTGGTCCTCTTCTTCCACTATTATATCTACCTGCGGTTCCACTGTTTCCAAAATCATATCTGCATTCTCACCTGGCTGTGACATGGTTCTTTCTACAAAAAAGAAACATTATTACAAATGCTATGAAATGTAAAATTTAGGTCTAACTTATGTGTTGTTGGGTCCTTTGTTCAATCATAGTGTTGGTTTTGCAATTTAGTCCCTGTAACATTAATTAGGTGTCCATGTCACCAGAATAGGTCAGTTGAGGAAACTTTTCACTTAACCAAAATACAATCAGAGATAAGGGTTTTGATTTAACCAAGATACAGGGAGCATTGCAACTTAGAGAGAGAGAGAGAGAGAGAGCCTTTCAAGGACAGAACAGCAACCGCGCGAGAGGAGCTTAGAGATTCAATTGGCGAGTTCAGAGGAGAGCGACAGAGGAGACCGAGCTAGCACCGAGAGAGAGAACGATGGCAGCACCATAGAAAGAGATAGGAGACTATGGGGTTTAGGTTTTGGGGGAGACGAGGAGATTTTGAAAAGATATCGAGCGACAGAGACGAGGCGCGCACTTTATTTCGCGTAAACTAAATATACACGGACATTTAAATAAACACCCGTGTAGAAACGTAAGAGAGCTACACGTTTAATTAAACACCCGTGTATAATTAGGTTACGCGAAATTATGAAATGCGCGCCTACATATGGTTTTCTAGATTAATTTTTTCAAATTCCAAAGTTTCATATTTTTCAAATTCCATATTTTTCAAAATGGAAATTCCAAAATATAAAAAGGAACCTGATTTCAGTTTTATTTAGCTTGAAAATTATTTTATATCTTCGAGTATCTAGCAGAACTTAATAATAAATGCAAATAAATATTTCAATTTCTACACGGGCGTTTAAATAAATAACCGTGTAGAAAACAGTTTGTACACGGATTTTTTATTAAACGCCCGTGTACGTTGCTTATAAGGCGAAACAACTCTTGAAAATTAAACGACCGTGTTAAAAGCCATTTGTACACGTATTTTTAATTAAACGACCGTGTATTATTCTTGTAAGACGAAATTCAAAATTAAAGGACCTTCAAAAGCCTTTTGTACACGGAAGTCGAGAAGTTGCCTTATCTTTTTAATTAAGAAGATGAAACGACTTCAAAATTCAATATAATCTGAGAAACTCCCCCTTTTCGATTACTTTTCTCTGAGAATTTGGAAGAAGAAATGACCGCTTCGGTGCCACCGGAAGAAGACGCAAATGTGCCATGGCCATTGCCCCCCGGCTATGTCATTCCCGAGGATGCTCCCGAAGTCCCTCCCGGCTATGAAATGCCTCCTCCCAACTACAGGAGGACATGGCCATGGCCGCCCTCAAATGTGCCACGACGAAGCCCAAGGGAGCACCCACCACCAAAGCCCTACAAAAGGAGGGGCAATCCCTGGATCAGGCCAAAGAGACCCTGGATTAAAAGGAGGGGGTCAGGCCAAGGAGCAATCCAGCCAGGCCAGTGAAGGAGTGTTTCATTAAGTTAGCTTTTTTTTTTTCGTTTTGTTTTGATGTAATATATTTTTGTTCTTAATTTAATCAGCATTTTGTTTTCTTTCCGTTTAACTATTTTGTTAAATACTTCATGCTATCTAAATAAATACTGTTATAGATATGAATTAGCAGTACAAAACAACCAACAAATAATTAATTCATGGATAATCACTAAAAAGTAAATTATTTAAAATTAACTTAAATAATCTGTCTAAATAATATCATAGAATGCCTAATGCTCTCTAAATAATCCGATTTGAAAACATAAATGAACATTTTACTTGATATGACCTTATCTGGGTTTACAAATTTACAAAACAACCATAGAATATTTTTTCGGAAAAAAAATACCTTCTGTTCAAGTAATTATTTCAAAATATTTTTTACAACAAAATATTTCAAAATAACATGCAATTTAGTCACTGTTGTTCAAGTAAAGTATTTCAAGAATAATGTAATTTGAATTATTTCAATTTCTACACGGGCGTTTAATTAAATATCCGTGTAGGAAACCTTTTGTACACGGATTATTCATTAAACGCCCGTGTATGTTTCTTAGAAGGCCAAAAAACTATTGAAAATTAAACGACCGTAGAGAAAACTTTTCTTACACGGATTTTTAGTTAAACGTCCGTGTCCAACTAAAGAAAACGTTTAATTCGAGAAGTTGCCTTATCTTTTTAATTCTGAAAAGACGAAAACGAATTCAAATAATCACTCCCCCGTTTCGATTACTTTTTCTCTGAGAATAATTTTAGGGGAAAAAATACCTTCCTACACGGATGTGTAATGAAATATCCGTGTAGCTCCCTTTGAATTTCTACACAGACATTTTATGAAACGTATAAATGTATTTGTACACGGATGTTTAATTAAATATCCGTGTTGCTCCCTTTGAATTTCTAATGAAATTAAAAATTATTCTTAGAAAGATGGGTGTTTCACGTACTAATTAAATTATAACAGAAATTATACAAAAATTCATGTCTAGATTATATCAAAAATTAATACAAAAAAACCTACACTAAATTATATCAAAAATTAATACAAAAACCACTCTGCCCACATATCTAAAATAATCTATCTGGTTCTTGCTCCTGATGCAACAAAGAAATATTAGAAACGAAATAAAAACATTACAATGAGACAGAAATATCCAGAGATAAACCGGCCTTGAGTCTTTAGCTTCATTGGGCTCTCTGAAATATTATAAAAGAAATATATATTATGCATTGAATTTTTTTTTTCCAAATAAGAAATATTAAAATTTTCAAGTTTAAAAGGAGTAAATATTATACATTGGATTTTTTTTTCCTTTTTCTCTTTTTTTCCACTGTTTGAACATCTTCCCATAATCCTTCATTGTGGTCAGATCTCATGTAATTTGCTTCGTCTTGTTCTGCAATTGTTGCTATCTCAGCTTGCACATCGGTACAAAATTGAGGTATCTCTTCGAACTGGTCGTACTCTTCTTCGTCGGTGACGTTTTCTACCCCAACAATCCTTCTTTTTCCGGATAGGACGACACTCCACCTATCATCACTCGTGTCAGTGACATAAAAGACTTGGGTGGCTTGCTTGGCAAGTATGAACGGATCATCCACATACCCGACTTTGTCAAAATCAACGAGGGTGAACCCGTCGTTATCAACTTTAACACCCCGGTCTTCGACCCATTGGCACCGAAACAAGGGAATGCTAAGGTGAGGATTGTAAACGAGCTCCCAAATTTCTTCAATAACGCCGTAATAAGACTTTGAAGCTATTACAGGCCGGGCATCCCCCGATCTACTGAATTCTTGGGACGTCGCCACCAACGTCACCCCACTATTTTGCATCGTGCTCTTATCACACTGTAATTTAGTGTAAAATGTATATCCGTTAATCTCGTATGCTTGGAATGTTCTAACAACCATTTGGGGTCCTTCGCCCAGCAATCTAACAGTTTCATTTACGGGGGACATTTCGGGGTGTGATTTCACTCTGTCTTTCATCCATCCTATAAAAGAACGGTTATGCTCGTCAGTAAGCCACTTCTGACTTCTCGTGTAGTTCTGTTGTCGAAGGATCGTCATGTGCTCATCTATATATGGAGCAACATCAGCCATGTGCTGCAGTACAATAAAATGTGCCTTTCGCAGGTCATCGTTATCAGCAACTATGGCTTTCAACCCTATTGTCCCTACTCCTTGTAGCCTTCCCTCGTATCGAGATTTTGGAACGCCAATAGGACCCACACCGGTCATGTAGTTGGTGCAAAACTCAATTACCTCTTCTGTGGAATATCCCTCCACAATGCTACCTTCGGGGCGATGTCGGTTCCTTACGTAACTTTTCAAAATACCCATGAATCTCTCGAATGGATACATGTACCGCAGGAACGCGGGACCACATATCTGAATTTCCCTCACGAGATGAACAACAAGGTGAACCATAACATCGAAAAAAGATGGCGGAAAATACATCTCAAGATGGCAAAGGGTAACGACGACCTCCTTCTGCAAAGCGTCCAATTTGAGCGGGTCTATCACCTTGGAATTAATTGCATTGAAGAAAAAACAAAGCTTCGTAATGGTTTGCCGCACGGGCTTCGGTAAAATTCCCCAAATTGCAACAGGAATCATATGTGTCATTAAAACATGACAGTCGTGGGATTTCGGACCAATCAATTTCAGGTCCTTCATCGACACCAGCTTCTTAATATTCGAAGAATACCCTGATGGGACTTTAATACTATGAAGGCACTTACAAAAGCTCGTTTTCTCAATCTTCGACATTGTGCACATTGCGGGGGGGAGATATGCCTTTTGCTTCCCTTTATCCTGCGGTGCAAGCTCGGGTCGTATTCCCATTAATTTCATGTCTTCTCGAACTTTAAGACCGTCTTTCGTCTTCCCCGAAATGTTTAATAATGTGCCAATCAAACTGTCACAGACATTTTTTTCAACATGCATAACATCTAGGCAATGTCTCACTTCTAAATATTCCCAGTATGGTAGCTCCCAAAATATGGACTTCTTTTTCCAAATATCTTTCGGTGGTGGTTTGGCACGTTTTCCAAAAACAACAGCAAGGTTTTTAACCCGCATTAAGACATTCTTCCCATCTAACGGACGACGTGCCACTCCAAGCTCAATTTTCCCGTTGAATACCTTCTTCTTCTTACGGTATGGGTGATTAACAGGAAGAAACCTACGGTGCCCCATAAAAACATTCTTTTTACAATTTTTCAACCTCAGCACCTGCGTGTCATCTTCACAGATGGGGCACGCCTTTGCTCCTTTACAAGTGTAACCCGATAAATTCCCGTACGCGGGGAAATCATTTATGGTGCAGAATACCATGGCCCGCAAATTAAATTGCTCTTTGCCGTACGCATCCCACACCCGGACGCCATCCCTCCACAATTTCTGGAGGTCCTCAATTAATGGTGCGAGATACACATCTATGTCATTTCCGGGTTGTCTGGGTCCTTGGATTAGTAATGACATCATTATGTACCTGCGTTTCATGCACAACCAAGGAGGAAGATTGTAGATGCATATAAGAACTGGCCAAGTGCTGTGCTGACTGCTCATGCTTCCAAACGGACTCATTCCGTCTGTGCTCACCCCTAACTTAAGGTTCCGTGATTCACCACCAAATCCTTCGAAATGTCTATCAATGTTTCTCCATTGAATTGAATCAGCAGGGTGTCTTAGTTTACCATCTCTTTTGCGCTCTTCTTCATGCCAACGCAACAATTTCGCATCTTTGGGATTTGCAAATAACCGTCTGAATCTCGGTATTATCGGGAAATACCACACCGCCTTAGCCGGAGGCCTTGCCTTTTTTCCTCCATCACAATCGTCAGTGTCCTGGTCCTTGCGTTTATACCGTGAAACACCGCATTTAGGACAAACATGCATGGCCTCGTACTCGCCACGGTACAATACACAATCATTCGGACATGCATGTATTTTTTCAATCTTCAAACCCATTGGACAGATCAGCTTCTTCGCCTGATATATTGTACAGGGTAACTCGTTGTTATCTGGGAGCATCTCTCGTAAAAGCTTTAATAAGGACGTGAAACTCTTATCGCTCCAACCGTTGTTTGCTTTTAAGTTCAATAATTTCAACATAGCTGATAGTTTTGTAAATTTGGTACACCCGGGGTATAACGGCTTTTTAGATTCATTAGACAGATACTGAAATTTTTTAAAATTTTTATCACTAATTTCATCTTCCACATCACGTAACATGTCCTCTAGATTCTCAGTAAAATTATATTCTGCATTTTCATCAATCTCCACCTCATCATCCTCGTTGCAATCAAGCCCAGCATTATCGAAATTTTCGACATTCTCAAAATCATCGTTGCATTCAAATTCAAAATTATCAACAGTTTCTACATTATCATCATTCTCGTCCAAAACAAAATTTCTATTGGTTCCACTACATTCCCCAATTTTCTCACCATGCATAAACCAACATGTATAGTTTTTCTTAAATCCCCGACAAATCAAATGAGCTCTAATTTCTTCCGAATTCCCAAATCTTATATAATTTTTACAATCTCTACAAGGACACAAGATGTCGTTCTCTTTTCTGTCCACTCTATAACTCTCAGCAAATTTTAGGAACTCATCAACGCGAGCCAAGTATTCTGCACTATCACGTCGCAATTCGTACATCCAACTTCGATCCATCTGTAAATTAAAGTAAAAAAAAAAATTCCAATTAAACATATATGGTGGTCAGCATATATATTGTTCCAAATTCTTGGCTTATAAAGGGCCGGTTTACAATCCTAACCCACTCTTTGAATATTATGCCTCATATGTGAACACATATTAGCAGGATTTAATTAGTATTTGAGAAAAATTCGGCAGCATTTCTCCTTAACTCCCCAAGTATGCGTAAAAACCACATACTCGTAGGAGCAATAAGGAGAAATACTGTCGAACTTTCCTCAAATACTAATTAAATCCCGCTAATACGTGTTCACATCCTAAATGAGACACAATATTCAAAGAGCAGTCCCAAACGGGGGACTATCCAAAATTAATCCCTATTGGATTAATTTTGAACGGGCATGGACCTAAAAGCATCAGTAGGTCGGTTATTGGACCACAATACACTAATTATTTACATTATCTTAACAAATCAAGCATTAAATAATAATTGACAGAAATAATTAAGCAATATTAATCAGTAACAGAAAATTAGATAAAGAAGGGGGAAATATATATATGTATGACTAACCTTGGCAATAGAGAGGAGAATGCGAATTAACTTCCAAGCTATATCTCAGATCCGACCTCGTTCCTTGTGCGCAGAAATCAGACCAATTCAATACAGAGAGAGAGAGAGAAGTATTAATTGATCAAAACGGCACCGGAAGAAGGCCTTTTATATAGTTCCAAACCCTAAAATAACCTTTCTACACGGATGACAATCTATAAATCCGTGTAAAAAAAGCATTACGAGAGCTACACGGACTTTTACATATGTAGCCGTTTATAAAAGATAACCTTTATACACGGACAATTATATAAACAACCGTGTGTAATATAAAAGATAAATTTTCTTCACGGACATTTAGAATTCTTTTTTTTTCCTAATTTTTGTTTTATTTTTTTTGGTTTAGCCTTCCATTATTTCGAGCAAGTATCTTTGTTTTCACGGATATTTAGCTATAAATCCGTGTAGAAAGACACACAGACTTTTATATAAACAGCCGTGTAAATTATTTTTCTACACTGTTAATTAAACAAAAATCCGTGTACTATTTCTCGTTTCTACACGGCTCTTTATTAAACGTCCGTGTATCATTTGTTTTTTTTTTTTTTTTTTTGTCTGTCAGCTAGTTTTTTTCCCTATGTTTTTCAGAACAAACAATTTCCAAAACAGAGGAAGACATTTAAACTAAAAATTCATGTACCCTAAATTATACAAAATTAAAGCATTACAAAAGTTGGAATAAAAAGTCATATTGTAAACTAAAAATTTCCATTAAGGACTAGAATAGGGTGGTTCTTTCCTTTTGGTGCCAGTAGGGTTTACAGAGGGTAATATGAAGATACATGTTTTACTAAAGAAAGAGTTGAGTAAAAAGTTGGATGAAGGACCTTCAGAGCAAAGGGAAGATGTGGATGAAGGACCGTCAGAGCCGGATGAAGAGTCGAATGAAGAGTCGGATGATCTCCGACTCTTCATTCGACTCTTCATCCGGCTCTGAAGGTCACATTCACCTCTTCATCCGGCTCTGAAGGTCCTTCACCCAACTCTTCACCCAACTCTTCGTCCAGTAAAATTGATCAGAATAGAGAGATAATTTTTTTTTCAATACTTCGATCGCATGGGAATTCGAGATGTAGGTTATCAATTGTACCAGATCGCTCATCTGTGAGCTCCCAAAATAGTAGCTCATATCGATCTAATTTTGCGATCTGAAACAATTGATAAACCTACATCTCAACCCAATTGTTAACTGTGAGAGGGGAGAGTATAAGTTGATCAAAACGGCGCTGGGGAGGGCCTTTTATATAACAAAAAACCTAAAATATCCTTTCTACACAGCTCTTTATTAAACGTCCGTGTAGCTCGCTCAAGGCTTTCTACTCTGTCATTTAAACAAAAAACCGTGTACAAATTAGACATTTCTACACGGATCTTTATTAAACATCCGTGTAGCTCCTACGGGTTATATACACGGTCATTTAAACAAACATCCGTGTACAATTTTTACCTTTCTTCACGGTTCTTTAATTAAATATCCGTGTAGCTCTCTCAAGGCTTTCTCCACGGTTATTTAAACAATAAGCCGTGTACATTTTCTAGTAAACGTCCGTGTAGCTCTCTCACGTCTTTCTACACTGATTCTTTTGTAAACATCCGTGTAGAGATCCTACAGATATTTCAGGCATCCAACAAATTACAACTTCTACACGGTTTTTCTATAAAATTGCCAAGTCCGTGTACAATGTGCCGTGTACAATGACCATTTCTGTAGTAGTGATAAATCAAAATAAATCACTAGCAATCAAACATAGCCCACAGGAACAACTCTCATAGAGTAAAAAAACTCAATAAGCAATATATTAGACACAAAAATCAAGTACTACAACCATGGACCCCAGAGAGAATGATCACTCAAAAGAGAGCGATGTTATCTTTTAAAATTTATAAACTCAGAAATGCTATCGGTTCAGATCGCAAGCGCACAATCCTTATCGAGTAGTATAATCGAGGTCGATCCACAGGGAATATTGGTCTACAGTCTTGAGCGATCAAATCACAATCTTTCGAAAGGCTAGACAAAATCTGAAAATTAAGAGTTGGAATTGTGATCAATGTAAATTTGGCAACAATTAAAAGTAATTAAAATAAAGATAGAGATGAGAATTCCTAGGGTTTCGGCACACCATTGCTACTCAATCCTCTTTGATATTCTACTTCTGTCGGGTCTGATTTCCTGTTGTTATTTATGGAAGACACTACATAGGACACTGCGAGTCACTTATGCAAATGACGGGACTTCCATCGAGATACTACATAGGACACTGCGAGTTATCTTACGCAAATGACAGATCTCTAAATACACAAGTTACTACATAGGACACTGCGAGTTATCTTACGCAAATGACAGAACTTGGTTTGCGTTTTGTGGTTCGCGAAGGTTTTCTTTACATAAATCTAATGGCTCCCAACGAGGCTAACTCGTCCATCATAGTTTTTCTTACCATTAAAGCACTATCACTACCCTAACGGATTAAACTAGATCATCAAAATCAGGTGAAGGGAGAATAAATTGCAAAAGCATTTCAATCAACAACAAGAAATCATAATCAACAGAAAATATATATATATCAAAGCATCATGAGTAACAAGGTTTACTTCCTAGCCCCTAAGAAAAGAACTTAGCCGCAGAACGGCATCATTACAACACTCCTCTCTTTCTCACTTAACCAAATCTAACCCTAATTAGCAAATTACAAAGATAACTTCTTATTCTGTCCAGGGGGCTTTATATAGGAGTGAGGGGACGTCTAGAGACGAGTGGAGGCCAAGAAACACGATTTGGATACAGCTATAGCGGTTTACCCTAAAGGGTGCCTCTGGCTACAGACCGTATTGGCTGATACGGTCCGTATCCACACTATGTCGCTGAGGGGTTTAATGCGTATCACGCTATCTCCTGGTCCGTATCCGGCTAGGTCCGTATCAACCAATACGGGCCGTAACAGAGCCTTAGTCGATGAGTGTCGCTTATCCGATTGACCTGATTCTTGCTCCATTTGATGTGAAATAGTCCCAAAACCTGTTTTCTGCAATAAAACATAAAGAAGGGTGACAGTAGCCTTTTTCTCTAATTAAATAAATATAAGTGCGAGATAATATGTAAAACTTAAGCCAAAACCCTACGTAATTCATCATCATTTTGACTCTGATCACGAGTCTTCAGGGGCGGCACCATCTGATGCCCCTACAAACGAAGTAAGAGTTGGAATTGTGATCAATGCAAATTTGGCAACAATTAAAAGTAATTAAAATAAAGATAGAGATGAGAATTCCTAGGGTTTCGGCACCCCATTGCTACTCAATCCTCTTTGATATTCTACATCTGTCGGGTCTGATTTCTGTTATTGTTTATGCAAATGACGGGACTTCCATCAAGATACTACATAGGACACTGCGAGTTATCTTACTGAAATGACAGATCTCTAAATACACAAGTTACTACATAGGACACTGCGAGTTATCTTACGCAAATGACAGAACTTGGTTTGCGTTTTGTGGTTCTGATTTATGGTTTCCCCGCGAAGGTTTTCTTCACATAAATCTAATGGCTCCTAACAGGCTAACTCGTCCATCACAGTTTTTCTTACCATTAAAGCACTGTCACTACCCTACCGGATTAAACTAGATCATCAAAATCAGGTGAAGGGAGAATAAATTGCAAAAGTATTTCAATCAACAACAAGAAATCATAATCAACATAAAATATATATATCAAAGCATCATGAGTAACAAGGTTTACTGTCTAGCCCCTAAGAAAAGAACTTAGCTGCGGAACGGCATCATTACAACACTCATCTCTTTCTCACTTAATCAAATCTAACCCTAATTACCAAAATTACAAATATAACTTCTTCTTCTGTCCAGGGGGCTTTATATAGGAGTGAGGGGACGTCTGGAGATGAGTGGAGGCCAAGAAACACGATCTGGATACAGCTGTAGCGGTTATTCCCCAAAGGGCGCCTCTGGTTACGGACCGTATTGGCTGATACGGTCCGTATCCACACCATGTCGCTGAGGGGTTTAATGCGTATCACGCTATCTCCTGGTCCGTATCCGGCTAGGTCCGTATCAACTGATACGGGCCGTAACAGAGCCTTAGTCGATGAGCGTCGCTTATCCGATTGACCTGATTCTTGCTCCATTTGATGTGAAATAGTCCCAAAACCTGTTTTCTGCAATAAAACATAAAGAAGTGTGACAGTAGCCTTTTTCTCTAATTAAATAAATATAAGTGTGAGATAATATGTAAAACCTAAGCCAAAACCCTACGTAATTCATCATCATTTTGACTCTGATCAGAGAACTAGCCTCTCATGGGTGCATAAACAACCATGGATGCGGTCAGGAAATACCTATTAAATTCAACTAAAAGAAAGAGAAAGGAAAGGGTTACACCAATCTCTAAACTTCCTTCGTCTTCTCTACCGTCTTCGCCTTAGGCTTTTTGGACCATCCCATCTGGATCTTGAACTTGAAGTAAAAAGTGGAAGGAAAAGGTGGAAATATAGTAGTCGAATAATTGGTGCCTTTTCCTTCAGTCTCTTGGCATATTTATAGCCCCCTTAGATGGACTGAACTGAGACCGGGAAGAAAATCCTCGATCTACCAGGAATCAACCAGTTTTGGCAAGAAATCAGCAAGTCTGGAAGTTTTCGCATTGTCACGGCCCATGAAGAAATCTTCATGGTCGTGAAAGGGTTGGCGATTGTGCAAAGGCAGCTAACAAATCTTGTAGGATCCTTTAAGGCTAGTGAAACTTTCCCTACGACCGTAATAGATCCTTAGCCATTAAGTTTCCTTGGACGGTACGATCGAGAAAGGATTCTTACTGTCGTGAAGATCTTTGTTCCCAGTCGTGATGGGTCTTCTACGGTCGTGATTCACCTGGATTGAAAATCTTCTAAGTCTGGAGAAGATTACAATCCGAAAGATGTCTCTCTCAGCCCATGAATTGGGTTATCTGCAGCGTTTTTTCTGCCTTCTTCTTCCTTAAATGGATTACGATCTATGTTAACATGATCACGACTCGTAATGTTGCTCTTTTGTGTTGTTTTGTTATATTTCTTGCATTGACAAGGAAAACACGGCAGTAACTGGATTCTTGGTGTAAACTTAACTAAACTACTACAAAATCAAGGAAATTGGACTAATATTAGAGGCAAAAACCTATGTAAAAGTCTATATAATTTACTCCTATCAAGGGGACAGCCCGACCGATCCCGATTCTCAACGTACCCCATCACCTTGAGTACATGAGGAATGAATGGGCTCCCTTCTGGTAGTTTCCATTGATATATGCCTTTGATGTCTCAAATCTCTCTGTGCGAGCTTGAACTTGAAACAATTCACGGAGCTACACAATTATGTCATAAGCACTCAATTTCTCAAGCTACTTCTGAAGCTCATAATTCATTATTGTAAGCATGAGACAAGTGACATCAAGGTCATCATTAACATGTTTCTCATAACTCTATAAAATAGTAGAAGGAATAACTGCTTTATCATCATCTTTTAGTTTTTCAGGAATGGGTTTCTCTAGAAGGTATTTCTTCTTTCTTGCTTAAGGACAATTTGTAAGTTTCTATACCAGTTTAAAAGGTTTGTTCCATTGATTTTTTTTTCTTTTCAAGGGCATATCACAATGTACAAGCATATGTATTTGCTATTATCTACAACAAAATAAATATCCATAATTTTAGATTCAAAGTTTATTTTTTTAGAAAAATATTTATTTAATAAAAGTTACTCCCACTATGTGCTTTAAAAACGATGTCCATCATAAAACCACATAGCGGATCAAGATCCATATTTCACCAAATCTAAGTGAATTTTGACATCACTGCTTAGACTTAGCTATTCAGGTAAGCTATCATTACTAATTGCATCTAATATAACTCTTGGTTGTTGAGGTGACATCCCATACCCGGCTCCTCAACCCTATGCCTCAAGGCCCAAAAATAATTTTGATAGCCCTGTTAAGTCAAACCGATCCTTTACATATAAGTATTCAACACTCATATCCTACCTCATTAAACCCTCATAGTGAACACAACACACCTTAACTTTGCTCCAAAAAAAAAATGACCTACGATCTTTTTGTTTTTTACGTTGGACTATAATTAATTTGTAAGTGCAGGAAAAAGCGGAAGAAATTGACCCAAACTGATTCAATTGAAGCCCCATCATCAAAATAACAGGAGTGGAACACATGGACGGAGGTAGGACAAAATTATATGATATAAAACATAATTTACAATTACTTTGAACAATAAACATATTTTATATTTTTTTATTAAAAAATTTAAATACAGAAGTATGTTTTAAAAAAAAAAATAATAATCTTGCGAGTCGTAGGTGCTTGCTTGAATTTATGTAACTTCGCCCCAGAAATAACATAATATACTCATTTGTAAGAAAAAAAATAAAAATTATTTAGTTTAGCACATTGTCACCTATCACAATAAACAAATTGAGACCACTTTGTTTGTTCTTTTTCATAAACTCTTTTATAAATTATTACAGTGGCAGTGATCACATGCTATGCACACTGCCCGGTACAGATTTTGCATGCTCTTCACCAAATCCGGGCTCATCTAATCTAAAGAAGTCATGTGGTGGCATTGTTTGAAAATTCGCATCCTCTGAGATATGTCAAACTTTGCGTGACTTTATGGAAAATCTCAACCATTCAAATACATTATGCACGAATCTCGGAGCACAAATAATACTGACCCCTGCGCTATTCCCAAATAGGCACCGGACACGTCGGTCACGCAAAAGTTGAGATATCTCATAGGATACGCACTCATTGTTTGGCGGTTGTGGTCCTGTACAGTAACATGCTATATATGTTCTGCACACTGCCCGGTACAGATTTCTAATCTAAAGAAATCATTTGAGTGGCAGTGATCACATGCTATGCATACTGCCCGGTACAGTATTCACATCCTCTCTTCATTACCTGAAAAGGGAATCTTTTACAATTAGTTATCTAGACCGTTCTTTTTAACTTGGCACCAATCTTCATTATTGTACGTATATACATATGCCTGCCAGAAAGTTCTCAGCCACAAAAAGATGGGAATCTTTTGGAGTGGTTAATGTGCGATTTGTTTATTGTTGATCAAGAGAATCATCTGCAGGCACATGAATTGATTATAATTTGGATTATATATGAAGAAAAAAAAAGAAATAATTCGGTTTATATATATGAATGCTACATTGATAATTAAATCATAAAAAACAGTTGTCCTGAACAAGTGGATGTGCGTATTTACCTGAAATTTTTATATTTACTATTTTCTCAAAAAAAAAAAACCAAAACACTCTGAAATTTGGATTTCTTCAAATCTACCCAGGCCGCACCGGTGACCTACAACCCTAAAATACTAGGGGCCGCACAACACCCCTGCAACGCCCTAATTTTTTATCATAAAGGTTTTTTATTTGTTTTGGTTTTTGTTTTTAAAATTATTTTAATTTATTTCTTTTGGTTTTTATTTTTAAAATTGTTTTATTTATTTTGGTTTTTATTTTAAATATCGTTTAATCTGAAAATATTTTTCATTTGTCGGATCAAATATAAAAAAACCATAAAAATAAATATAAAGGAGCCATAATAATCTAAAAATTAATATAAAGAAGCCAACAATAGAACAATATAATGCTAATATTCTCATGAGTACAATTAAAAATATGTCTAATAAACCTAAAATAAACAGTGTTGTTAGGAATAAAATTAAAACATTGATTTAGCTCCTAAATAAACATCCAATCCATTGATTGCCTCTCAACCTGCAAATTTACAAACAAATAGTGACTGTTAAATCTGATTGTTTCAATAATTTTTTAAAAGTTGAAATTGAATAGTAAAATAAATTAACTACCTTGTGCATTACGAGTAGCTATGTTCTGTCTTTCCTGTGTATCTCGGCCGGCTTGGTGTTCTCTTCTTCTATTATTAAGTACGTCAATCAATATCGGAATTCTGTTGTGTCGTCTTCTACCCAAAGTAACATTTTTTGTTTCTGGAACAAGGACAGGGCCCTTGTGTTCAGGCCATTCTGACTGATTTTCATACACATCATTCATCTCTTCATGTGTTGATAAGTGTCTGGATGTGGAAGTAGTGACTTACAAAGCTGTCAGGGTCGATGACTCGGAGACGGCACACGGACAGAACATGAGAACACAGTATTCTGTCTAATTGAAGCTTCTGGCATGTGCATTCCACCATGTTATCATCCCTGATGACCACCGTGTATTTGAAATTGGCCTTGGTATACCGACTATAATCGTCAGGCAGGAAAACGTGAACTCTCTCGAATCGTTTGTAAATAAGTTTCGAACAATTAGAAAAAATGAAGAAGAGAATTTTTTTAAATGAAGTTAATAAAAATAGATGAAGAAAAAACTAAAAATAAAAATACCTTATGCACACAACACGAGAATTGTTGACATTGTCCGGCTTCAAATTCCGCTTTGGCCCTCCTTTGCGCAGACCATGTGAGACATTTGTAAAATATGTCTTCAATTATTGCGGTCACTAGTAAATGAATCTTATAATTGAAAAATTGCCTTTAGTGGAACTGGCGTACGTGGTCCAGCTCGGTTTTTTTTTTTCATTTAAAACATCTGAAGTATAACTACAGTTAATGTTAACTGAGAAATTAAAGGAAAAAGTTGTATACAATTTGTTCTCACTTCTCACTGATAATGATAAATTATTATTAATTTTGGTTACACGGAATTTGAGAATTCTATGTTTTCAATTTGAGACTAATTGCAGGGCAGACTCAGAAAAGTTATGAATGAATTAAGGTCAATATATAGATAGCAAATAATGATATTGATGTAATAATTACACACAAAGAACTAATTGCAACAGTAGAGGTCAATAATGGAATCATTTTACAATTAAGGTCAATTACTTTAAAGTTGCATATATTGACCCCCCTTGATACTTAGAAGATGAGCTCAACTTTGAACTAAATATTATTCTTGATTTAATTTAGAATTTTGGGCTTATGGTATAAAGTTGCCTATATTCAAGGGGCTGAATAATACAATATAAAGGCTTAAAAATTTTCAAAATCGATACCGTGGTACCAGCGCTGTACTGGATCATAACAGCACCAGTACCGGATCTTGGTATGGTGCTCTAATTAAGTAGTTATAAATATTAAATTGAAGCCCGTTGGAATTTAATAAATGAACAAAACTAACTATTTATAGTGCACATTTAATACTAACTGCAATGCTGGGACCTTTATCATAGCGGTACCATGGAAACCATTTAATTCTGGCATCAGACGTCAACTCACCAGGGATAATCATTCCAATAGGCTTCTCAGTGAAAACGCTTCTCAGTTATCAATTCTGGCATCAGAAGCTTAGCACATCTATTAATGGAAGATACCTTGGTCACAACCACGGTCTTCAGAAGGAGGTATAAACTCTTCTCTGTTTTGTGTTCTCAAGTTTAATTTTCGCATCTCCATCTCATCACTGCGCTGATTTCCTTAATTGGAGCGACACACGATCAATTGATTCTAGTTTCTGATCTTCCTTGTGTGCTAAGGAGATTGTCCAAGGCGCCCGTCCCTCTGCGTCCCACACGCAAGTGGCTCACGCTAATTTCGAAATGTGTTAAATACATTGTTTTCTACTGGCATTATTTTTTGCTAACATAGTAACTGAAATGAACTCTACCCATGTGGATTGCCTGTCGTTCTAGGAAGAACTTGTTCCATATTTGCATAAAATTATCTCATGAAGTTACCAAAAAGTTTCTTTTTATTAGTAGAATAGTAATAAATTTAGTCAAGACTTGGGACAACAAAAAAATTTGAACTTTTAATTTTTTCTGTTTGAGCCTTTATTAATATCCAATTTCATTAAATAACTAATATGTTAAAAACAATTAATTAAATATCTTAAGTTAGAAATGTTTCCAGAATAAATGTACTGTGTAATCAACTTATGCCTTACAAATAAAGTAACTTCTCTCGTACATAAAGTTAACGGCTCATTTATATTTTAAAATTCACTGGTCAAAAAATATATTTTTCTTCTTTTGTAATATGGCCATGTTCGAACTGTGACCCAACTTGTATCATGTTGTATTTCTAATCATAATAATTATAAACAAAAAAACAATTGGGAATATATTTGGAAAAAAAGGATAAAAAGGAATCTTTTTTCTGTTCTGTTTAGGCAGAAAAATAGAGGTGGAGAAAGAATAGTGAAAATTTTGATTAGGAAAAAGTTCGATAAGATTCAAAGTTCATGATTTGGGTATAATAGTGTGTAATTTAGAAAAAATCCATTGATATATATATATATATAGTTGGGCTATGGTGAATTGTGAAGTAAGGATCTTGTTTTACTTCAACGCTCATATTTTCTATATTGAAATATTAAAAAGATGATCCAAAGTAAGGACTTTGTTTTACTTCACGCTCATATTTTTTATATTGAAGTTTTAAGAAAGAAAATAAATTATAAATAATTCGGTTATAATTCGTAAAATTTGTAAACAGTTTCAGGAATAATTCAGAAGTTTGTTAAATTTGTTTGTATAATTTGTAAATCTTATTACTATGACAGTATAGAGTGATATTTTTTTTGGAGAGTTTAAGTTGTTGTTTTCATAATACCATCCACAAAAAAAGAAAATTATTCTTTTACTAATAATATCAATTGAATAATATCATGTTACAAAAATATAAATAATCAAAGTTTTGGAAATTTGAATTAATAGAAATAATCCTATAACCTGATCGCTCAAGATTCAAATACTGTATCGATCAGACTACTGTAAAGGACAACTCGATTTTGTTCCTTACCTAAGACATGATGCACGAGAAAGAAAAGTAAAAATATATTAAACATAATCTAAAATATGCTTTAGATTGGAGGACAAGGTTGCTCTTATAACAGGAGGCGCTTCTGGCATCGGTGAAGCAGCCGTCAGACTCTTCATAAAGCAGGGTGCCAAGGTTTGCATTGCTGACATACAGGATGAGCTAGGTGAGCAAATACTTAAGTCACTGGGTAGCGGGACCCACGCCTGCTTCATCCACTGTGACGTAACTAAGGAGGATGACATAAGCAAAGCAGTTGATTTCACGGTTGAGACTTTTGGTACCATTGATATAATGGTGAATAATGCTGGGATTGTGGGAAATATGTTTGATGATGCAAGGGAAGCCGATTTACAGGAAATGAAGAAGGTGTTCGAAATCAATGTGGATGGCGTCTTTTTAGGTAAGAACAATTGGTATTCTTTTTTATTTACTTTCGAAAACAAAAGTTTGCCAAATAGGTTACCCTTATTTCAATTTTCAAATGGCACATATAATTGTTGGACATTTGAATGCAATGGAAAAAGATACATTCCACAAGAGTATCCTGGATGAGTAGTCAATTAGAGTGTGATTTTTCGTACTTAAGGCAATTTGATGCCATGTTGCTTACAAGTTTAAATTATAGATTGGGTTGTATTTGCATCTGTAGAAATTTATTTGGCACTATATGCAAAACAGCAAAAGCTCTTGAGAGATTAGAGTTAGGCAAATAAGCATTAGACCACTAGTAATAAAAGATGACACTAGTCATCATTCCTTGATTTCTTCCTTTTGGTATTAGGGATGAAGCACGCAGCTAGGGTCATGATCCCACGTGGCAAGGGATCAATAATCTCTACCGCCAGTATAGCAAGCATCCAGGGTGGTCTAGGTCCGATAGGTTACACCGGCTCGAAGCATGCCGTGCTGGGGCTAACCAAGAGCGTGGCGTCAGAGTTAGGCAAGCACGGGATCAGAGTCAATTGTGTGTCACCCGCGGGGGTTCCTTCTGGCCTTACCATGGCATTATTTCCGGCATGGTTGGGAAAAGCAGCTGTGCTGAAGATATACTTTGCAGTGACCGGGTACTACGCAAATTTGAAGGGAGTCCACTTGGAGTCTAATGACGTGGCTGAGGCCATGCTATTTTTGGCAAGCGACGAGGCGAGGTATGTCAGCGGGTTAAATTTAACAGTGGATGGCGGGCAGTCGGTTGTGAATAATCCATTCAAGCAAATCTTAAGTATTATGCGCTGGATGGGCATTTTAGGTTAGTACTAATTGTTTCATATATGTGTCTTTTTTACATGTTTCATATATATGTCATTTTAGGTTAGAATAAATGTTTAAATGTTTCATGTTGTAATAATGCAAAAAAGTCAAATCGAAATGTGATAATATTTTTCCATGTTGTAATAATGCATAAAACCCAACTACTTCATGAGTGATGCGTGTACATAATTTTTTTTTAAGTTTCGAATTCATTTAGTACAAAGTCAAACGGTAAAAAAAAAATTGAACTTTTTATAAGTTATATTATAAGTTATGTTATGCATTTATTTTTCATCATTTTTCTTACCACTTGACTTTGTACTAAATGAATTCGATAAAAATTTTGGAATGTACCACACATCACTCGTGAAGTAGTTTGATTTTATTCTAATTTGAATCATTAAGTTTAAAAATCAACGTCTAGAAATTATCTATATTAATACATTTGAAAAAATCAACTTCTAGAAATTATCCACCTTAATACATTTGAAAAATCAACGTCTATAAATTATCCACATTAATACATTTTAAAAGCTCTTGATGACAACCAAAACAAAGTTGAAATGCCATGATTTTTTACACAATGATAGATAAAATGATGTAAATCACATCTAAATGTTTTATTTTGACTTTGCATGTTTTAATTTTGAGTTATTAAAGTTCTTAAAAATGGAGGCATGCATGATGTTGACACAAAAAAGGAGACATTTGAACGCTCACCATATATGCTATGTATGATAAGATATGCATGCCGTGTTAATTTCGGCTCAATTTCTATAAATTATATGTATGATATATATATATATATATATATATATAGAGCTGGGCTTAGCTAAGCCATGGAGTAAAACGACTTGGTGCTCCACGCATCATTATTTCTATTTTGAAAATCCAAACTACCGATCCGAACCGCTCAAGTTGTTCTCCATATTGAAATGTGCTTGGAGACCAAATTTTACATTTTTTGGAATTTTTTTACTATTTATTAAGCCACTTTGAAAATCGCTGATCCATTGGTCCATAATTTTTTACTGTTCACAATGGATCATCGATTTTCAAAGTGGCTTAATAAATAGTAAAAAAATTCCAAAAAATGTAAAATTTGTCTCCAGGCACATTTCAATATGGAGAACAACTTGAGCGGTTCGGATCGGTAGTTTGGATTTTGAAAATGGGAATATGAGTGTGAAGTAAAACTTCGTTTTACTTAGCGAAGTACAATAGCCCTACTCTATATATATATATATATATATATATGAGGAGGGATCCGATTACACCTTTTTTGGTGACACACTTTGACACCTACCATTTTCAAAGTCCAATTAGTCGATTCAAACCATTCCACATGATGGATATATTAAAATGTGCTTGGAGATCAAATTTTACATTTTTTTGAATTTTTTTGCTATTTATTAAGATGGTTACAAAAATCGTTGTTTTCAGACCATTGAAAAACAGCGATTTTGTAACCATCTTAATAAATAGTAAAAAAATTCAAAAAAATGTAAAATTTGATCTCCAAGTACATTTTAATATGGTGATCATGTTGAACGGTTCGGATCGACTGTTTGGATTTTGAAATTGCAAAATTGACCTATATAAAAAACGGTGTCATGATGTGTCACCAAAAAAGGTGTAATTGGATCCCTCCTCTATATATATATACAGAGGAGGGATCAGATTACACCGTTTTTGGTGACATCGAATTACATCGTCCATTTTCAAAGTTTTCAAAGTCCAAACAGTCGATCCAAACCGTTCAATATGATGGATATATTAAAATGTGCTTGTAGATCAAATTTTACATTTTGTCTGAATTTTTTTTACTATTTATTAAGTACTTTACAAAATCGTTGTTTTCAGACCATTGAATTTTTGTACCCATCTTAATAAATAGTAAAAAAATTCAAAAAAAAATGTAAAATTTGATCTGCAAGCACATTTTAATATATCCATCATATTGAACGGTTTGGATCGACTGTTTGGACTTTGAAAATGAACGATGTCATTCGATGTCACCAAAAAACGGTATAATCCAATCCCTTCTCTCTCTATATATATATATAGAGAGAGAGAATGGCTAATATCAAAACGTTTGTTTCTGTATCATGGAGCAACCAAATTTTAAACCGTCCGATTTGCTTTAAAAATTGCGCAGATCAAATTGATCAGATCTGAAAATTGTCGCTGATATTTGAAGTATCGCTGTCCAGTGACTGGACGGGTCCAGTGGCGTAAAACACGAACCCATGGGCTCTCTCTCTCTCTCTTTCTCTCAGGCATTTCTTCCCAAGCCAGACCTAAATTGGCCTCCTCCCGGTCATCTCCTCTCTGGGCGCACCGCACCACCGCACCACCACTAAAACCTAACCCCGCCTCCTCCCGCTCCTCTTCTCTGTTCCCCATTGCCAGACGTTAAACCACTCGCTCCACTCGCTCCTAATCCTAATCGCGACTCCAGCCACCTCGCGTCCTAGCTCCACTTCTCCAGCTCTCCTCCGAAGCTCTATAAATGTACTCCTCTTTTGTAAGAACTTACTGTTTTTTTTTTCAGCTTGTGTGTGAGATTATTTCTTGTTAGTGCTCTTAGTTTAGTTTGTTTTTTTCTTTTAAGTTTCAATTCTTTTGATATGTGAGAATTTGTTAGAATGTATCTTGGTTGAATTGCATAAAAGAGGTAAATAAAAGATGTACAATGATGGTAAATAAAATGAAGCTTTGAAGACTTCTTTATTTTTCTGGTAAGCTTTGAAATTCACAGAAAGAAAAGAACAAAATAGAAGAAGGGTTGAATCCGCGAATTCCAAGCTGGATTGTTATGTATGATTATTTTGTGAATTGTCAAAGTGTATTAACAAAAGATATGCTGGATTGCTGTGGATTGAAATATATATTTTATAATAAGAAGTCAATTTGATATAAATTTGTGCAATTGAAATTAGTAATTCTGAAATAGGTGCAAATTGATTAGGTTTGTTTCTGAAATATGCAATAAATTTGTGCAATTGATCTTTTTTTGCTGCTTCGTATTTGTTGCTAACCATTGAAACTTCAAACTTGTATAAAAAGGTAAACAAAAGATGGATGATGACTGTGGCAGTCAAGAAGATGACAATGAATAAGAAGATGTACTGGGCAAGAAGATGAACTGTGCTTAAGCAACCTCACTTGTTAGTGAATTGGGCAAGAAGAAATGGGAATAGTCTTACCTCATATATGGAAACAAACTTTGGGGAAGAGCTAAAATTAGATAGGCAAATAGATACTGGTTTATTTTTTTATTTCGCAGCTAGGACATTAAGGGAAATATCAAAATTGTATTAGGGGAGAAGTAGGACTTAGAGATGCATGCAGACAATATCTCCTTTTTATTATTTTTATTTTTGTGATTGTAATTTGCTTAATATTTAATGAAGCAAGCCTACAGATTATTCTAAAAAAGAAAGAAAGAAGATGAACTGGGTGTTGGCATCTTTTTTATGTATCATGTTGTTTGTTATGCAATGAAATTGTTTGTGAATTATGGGAAGCAATATTTATGAATTATGTGTTTATTTTTTAGTTTTTATGATGTATGTAGTATAAATATTTAGTTGGAGTGATATGCGTATTACTTGGAAAAAATTGTAAATTAGTATTTGATTTTTGAACATGTATGCTTTATGTGGATCTAATCCTTGTATTAGTTGAACATGAGCATGAATTTGATA
Organism: Carex kokanica; assembly: GCA_025461125.1. Classification (NCBI taxonomy): domain Eukaryota; kingdom Viridiplantae; phylum Streptophyta; class Magnoliopsida; order Poales; family Cyperaceae; genus Carex; species Carex kokanica. The sequence continues at coordinate 33,169 of JAJGRX010000167.1, forward strand.
CTGGCATGGTTTTGAGCATAGATCTGATTCTCTTACTGGCCAGCACTGTAGGCCTGATTTCTGGTAATTTGATTTCTTTGATTAAATCTTGCTTTGTGCCATGTTTATAAACATGTGTACAGCTCAAAGAGGATGCTTTAGAGTACATATTCATGAATTTAGCATGATTTTTTTATTAAAGGATTCATAGAAATATGAAACTCAAACCGAATTTGAAAATTTGCTTATAAACAGACTTCTTACTTTCTTAGAAATCATGCTTATGTCTCCTATAATATACACAAAAGTGCACTCCCACAAAACATCAAATTACATAAAGCATCAAAATACTACTTTTAACTAAAGATACATCGATTATGCTTCATTATTGCTTCGAGACCGATCCACTACTTATTTCATATCCTACAAACAATGAGAAGGATCAAATTAAACGTCAATATTGAAATTAGTATTTTGGATAAAAGTGGAGCACGCCCACTTGTTTTATTGAAACATAAAAATTCTTACATCTGGTACCGATTGGTACTATCATCTACTTTAGTTAATTACATGAAAGAATAAAAAATCTTCTTCTATTACATTAAATCCACATAACAATACAGTTTCAAAACTTAAGTTCATTTTTTTTTCATTAGAACTTACATAGGTATAGTATAGTCTTTTACTGGTACTGATAATGATGGTTTCAGATTTAAAATTACTTGCTATTCCATCCTTCTGGTTTTCCTGCTAAATTGCTTTGAGACAACTCAATATAAATCTCTATCCTACAAAAATCAGACAAATTAAGAAAGACAAAAGAAATATACATATACACTGCTTTTACTAATTTGCTCATATTCTCATTTGCTCCAGACAGTACTTAGACCTCAAATTCAGCTCATGAAAGTCATTTCCTTTCTAATCAACCAGTTACAAGTTAACTGAAGTGATTCATCTCCTTTCTAATCAACCAACTAGGACACGAGGTGGCTGGAGTCGCGACTTAGGGTTAGGAGCGAGAGGAGTGAATGAATTAAGATCTGGCGTTGGGGAAGAGAGGAGAGGAGCGGGAGGAGGCGAGGTTAGGGTTTTAGTAGTGGTGAGGCGGTGCGGTGCACGTCGAGAGACGAGAGGAGCGGGACGAGACCGATTTAGGTTTGGCTTGGGAAGAGGAGGAGCGGAAGGAGAGGAAAGAGAGATAGCAAGGGTTTTCGTTTTACTCCACTTGACCCGTCCAGTCACTAGACAGTGATATTTCAAATTTCAGCGACAATTTTCAGATCTGATCAATTTGATCTGCGTGATTTTTAAACCAAATCAGACGGTTTAAAATTCGGTTGCTCCATGGTCCAGGAACAAACGTTTTGATATTAGCCATTCTCTCTCTATATATCCATATATATATGGCAAATTCTTCTATGGACATAAGGACCTATTTGTAAAATGAACATATTTTCATTTTCAAAGTTCAAATAGTCGATCCGACCGTTCGACATTATCTCCATATTAAAATGTACCTGGAGGTCAAATTTTACATTTTTTTGAATTTTTTTACTATTTATTAAGTATTTTACAAAATTCAATGGTCTGAATTTGACTAGTTTTTGTAAAATACTTAATAAATAGTAAAAAAATTCAAAAAAATATAAAATATGACCTGCAAGTACATTTTAATATGGAGATAATGTTGAACGGTCGGATCGACTGTTTGAACTTTGAAAATGAAAATATGTTCATTTTACAAATAGGTCCTTATGTCCATAGAAGCATCTCTCTCTCTCTCTCTCTATATATATATATATATAGAGCTGGGCTTAGCTAAGCCATGAAGTAAAACGACTTGGTGCTCACGTCTCATTATTTTCATTTTGAAAATCCAAACTACCGATCCGAACCGCTCAACATGATCTCCATATTGAAATGTGCTTGGAGACCAAATTTTACATTTTTTGAAATTTTTTTACTATCTATTAAGCCACTTTGAAAATCGCTGATCCATTGGTTCAGAATTTTTTTACTGTTTTGCTATTGTTCATCCGGATCAGCGATTTTCAAAGTGGCTTAATAAATAGTAAAAAAATTTCAAAAAATATAAAATTTGGTATCTAAGCACATTTCAATATGGAGAACAACTTGAGCGGTTCGGATCGGTAGTGTGGATTTTCAAAATGGAAATATGGCATGGAGTACCGAGTCGTTTTACAACATGGCTTAGCTAAGTCCATCTCTCTCTCTCTCTCTCTCTCTCTCTCTATATATATATATATATATATATATATATAAGGGTTAAAATGTCCTATTGATTTTATGCCCAATCATGCCCCAACATCGTTATCGTTATTTTTAAAGTTTAAATAGTCACATCCAAACCACACAATATGATATTCATATTAAAATGAGTATGGATACCAAATTTTTTATTTTTTATTTTTTTGCTATATTTTAAGATAGAAAAAATATCACTGTTTTTGAAAGATTATGGACCATTCAAAAATAGTGATTTTGTACCCTGTAAACAATTAGTAAAGAAATTATAAAAATTATAAATTTTGTTATCCAAACACTTTTGAATATCAAGATCATGTTGAACGTTTGGATTGACTGTTTAGACATTGAAAATAGAGATAATGATGTTGGGGCATGATGGGAGCATTTTAAGCCCTACTTGTTATATATATATATATATATATATATATATATTTGGGCTATGGTACATTGCAATGTATAGACCCTCTTATACATTCGACTCTAAATTACTGGATTCAAAGTAAAAAAAATTCAATCTGAAGTGTTCAACGTGTTCTCCATATTAAAATGTGTCAGAGACCAAATTTTACATATTTAGAAATTTATTACTATTTATTAAGATGGATACAAAATTGTTGTTTTAAAAAAAAAAATCTAGATCATAAAAATACAGCGATTTTAAAAAATCCAAACAAATAGTAAAATATTTCTGAAAAATGTAAAATTTGTTTTTGAAGCACATTTCAATATATATCATGTTGAACGGTTTGGATCGACTGTTTTGACTTTAAATCCAATGATTTACCATCCAATGTACAAGAGGGTCTATATATTGAAATGTACTGTAGCCCAACTCTCTCTCTCTCTCTCTCTCTATATATATATATATAGAGTGATGCTACGGTGCTTTGAGAAGTAAAGAGGGTGTTTTACTTCCCGCTCATATCTCTATTTCCAAAGTTCAAATAGTCAATCCAAACTTCTCAACATGATCTTCATATTGAAATGTACTTGGAGACCAAATTTTACATTTTTTGAAAAATTTTTACTATTTTTTTAGAATTTTTGAAAAACATTGTTTTTCTGAATTTTTTATTATTATTTTATTTAATCAAAAGCTCTGATTTTCAAAAATTCTAAACAAATAGTAAAAAAAAATGAAAAATTTGGTCTCCAAGCACATTTTAATATGAAGATCATGTTGGAATGTTCGAATCAATTGTTTGAACTTTAGAAATAGAGATATGAGCGGGAAGTAAAACACCCTCTTTACTTCCCAAAGTATGGTAGCCTATATATATATATATAGACTATGGTGAGTTGTCAAGTAAAATAACAATTTACTTCACACTCATATTCCCATTTTGAAAATCCAAATCATCGATCCGAACTGCTCAACATGATCTCCATATTGAAATGTGCTTGGAGACCAAATTTTACATTTTTTTTGATTTTTTTACTATTTATTAAGCCACTTTGAAAATCGCTGATTTGAGTGAACAGTAAAAACTTCTGGACCATTGGATCAGCAATTTTCAAAGTGGCTTAATAAATAGTAAAAAAATTCTAAAAAATGTAAAATTTGGTCTCCAAGCACATTTCAATATGGAGATCATGTTGAGCGGTTCGGATCGGTTGTTTAGATTTTCAAAATGAAAATATGAGCGTGAAGTAAAAATCACCTCTTACTTCACAACTCACCATAGCCGAGCTCTATATATATATATATATATATATATATATATATATATATATATATATATATATATATATATATATATAGAGAGAGAGAGAGAGAGGTTGACTAATATGCTTTCGGTAGCACTTCGGTCGAAATGCTTCCAATTCAAAATCGGATTTTCAAAGTCCGAACAGTCGATCCAAACCGTTAGATGTGATCTCTATATTAAAATCTGCTTGGAGACCAAATTTTACATTTTTTTGAATTTTTTTACTATTTATTAAACCACTTTGAAAATTGCTAATCACATGATACAGAATTTGGTTGCACTGTTTTTACTGTTCACCTGGATCAGCAATTTTCAAAGTGGCTTAATAAATAGTAAAAAATTCCAAAAAATATAAAATTTGGTCTCCAAGCAAATTTTAATATAGAGATCACATCTAACGGTTTGGATTGACTGTTTGGACTTTGAAAATCTAATTTTGAATTGGAAGCATTTTGGCCGAAGTGCTACCGAAAGCATATTAGTCAATCTCTCTCTCTCTCTCTCTCTCTCTCTCTATATATATATATAGAATTGTGCTATTGTACTTCGCGAAGTAAAACGAAGTTTTACTTCACTCTCATATTCCCATTTTCAAAATCCAAAACGTCGATCCGAACCGTTCAAGTTGTTCTCCATATTGAAATGTACTTGGAGACCAAATTTTACATATTTTGGAATTTTTTTACTATTTATTAAGCCACTTTGAAAATCGCTGATCCATTGGTCCAGAATTTTTTACTATTTTTTACTGTTCACAATGGATCAGTGATTTTCAAAGTGGCTTAATAAATAGTAAAATTCCAAAAAATGTAAAATTTGGTCTCCAAGCACATTTCAATATGGAGAACAGCTTGAACGGTTCGGATCGATATTTTGGATTTTGAAAATGGGAATATGAGCGTGAGTAAAACTTCGTTTTACTTCAAGAAGTACAATAGCCTACTATATATATATGAGTAGGGTTCCAATGCCTCATCTCCTCATACCTCATCCATACCTCATGTTATATATCTCCATTTTCAAAGTCCAAACTATTGATCCGACCGTTCAACATGATGTTCATACTAAAATATGCTTGGGGATGAAATTTTATAATTTTTGCAATTTTTTTACTATTTTTTAAGATAGGTACAAAATCACTGTTTTTTGAATGGTCCAGATACAGTGATTTTGTACCTATCTTAAAAAATAGTAAAAAAATTGCAAAAATTATAAAATTTCATCCCCAAGCATATTTTAGTATGAATATCATGTTGAACGGTCAGATCAATAGTTTGGACTTTGAAAATGGAGATATATAACATGAGGTATGAATGAGGTATGAGGAGATGAGGCATTGGAATCCTACTCTATATATATATATATAATAGAGGAGGGTTCAAATGCCTCCACCATAGATCCATTTTTAATATCTTAATAACCCAAAATTTAAATTATAAATGTCAAAATAAAATCATTAGATGTGATCTATACTATTTTCTCTATGTGATCATAAAACATTATCCCATTTCGATTTTATATTTATGTGAATCAATAAGTTGAAAAATCAACGTCTATAAATTATCCATATTAATTTAAAAGCTCTTGATGACAACCAAAACAAAGTTGAAATGTCATTATTTTTTACACATGGATAGATAAAATGATGTAGATCACATCTAACGGTTTTATTTTGACTTTGCTTGTTTTACTTTTGAGTTATTAAAGTTTTTAAAAATAGAGACATGATATTGACACAAAAAAGAAGATATTTGAACCCTCATCATATATGATGTGTATGATATGATATGCATGTCGTGCTATTTTTCTTGTTTAATTTCTCATGTAATGTATTTATGATATGCTATGTATGATATGCATGATGTGTTATTTCCGTCCACAATAAATTATAAATTGACATTTCCATATAATAATTATACAAAATTCCTTATTTATATTGATTTCACAATATATTAGTTATCTATCTGTCATGACTCCGCCACCAAGCCAGGAACACGATAAGAGAGACACCCTCGCATTCATTCATTGTCCCGTTTATCTATGTCGCAACAAAAATAAATAAAAGAAACAATACGGAATCAGTTACAAAGCTCAGTTACTAGTTAGTTAACAACGCGCTTCTCTATAATTGGCTTATTTAAATGACTATTCAAACATGTTGGATTAATCCACACAAATTCACATCAAATTATACCTGCATATTTAACCGGGGATAGCACCAGGAAATAAAACAAATCGCACAATATCCATATCATTTCATTTCACACAATCATATCATTGCACAAATTCTCAGAACACACAATCATATCATTTAACAAATAAAATTTGAACCTTAGACCCGCTATCCCATTAAATATGCCCTCATAATCCAATATTAACCATACAAATTGAAGACACAAATTATAGAGAAGTCCGGTTACATGATAGCGATCAATTCAGAATCTAAATCAATCTACAATGACTCTCCAGAATTAACGCGACGTAGTCGAAATTCCAATTAAACAAGGCTCAATATCATTCTTTTTATCAAAATATTTGATTTGATTTTCTCCATTTCTTTCTCTCTCTCTCTCTCATATTTCTGATTTTACTTGCTTTTTTTCATCCTAATCCGATAAAGGAATTAAATGATCATTTTAAAGCGTGTTTCAACGGTAAAATAATTTCATACATGAGGCCACGTGGCTAGAATGCAACGTTAGAGATTTTTTTTTTATTAAATTGACCATTAAGTTTTCTATTTTTACAAATAAGTCCAATATAATTTCAGAAAATATATTAATTTACCGGATGTTACACTATCTATAACACAATGTGATGGCCTAAAACCCCCAAAAAAAGGTAAAAAAATAAAATAAAACAAAGTCATTATTTTAAAAAACTAACAAATTAACAACTACAAAGTCATATTCCACTACTTCACATGAAACAGCAATGTGCAACAATTAAGAAACAAATCACATTTTCACATAAAAAAATTAGGCTGATTAACTGATTAAGTCATACATGTATATCATACTAGATGGATTTAAGTAACAAGCAACAATCTTCCAATCTCAAACCCATGTAACCTAACTCAATAAGACGTCAGAAAGAGATGTAGCATCTGTAAGCATCTTATATGAACGCACATGCAAGATACATGTGTACTACTCTCTTAAAATAGCAGCAGCGCATTTATAGGATCTAGCTAGAAGTAACAAACCAATGGTTCTTGCTTTGATATTAAGAAAACCTTAATAATTGATTCGTAAGAGAAAAATTATTTCCGCACCCAAGAAATCTCTGTTAGTACATGTGAACAGCTGGATACAGATATGCGATCTGAACTCGATCAAATCAAATGAATTAAACAAATGAATTGAATACACCTCGTGAGCTGCCTTTGAGTTTGACTAATGAATAAATAAAAATGAGCAGTTAATTGTGCGCGATAATCTAAGTATCTTGTGTCTGAACTGGATACAGCTGGATCCGTATCCTCTGCATTAACTCAAATGAGAATCTTTTGAGTTAATGAATTTACGGAGGATACGAATTCGATACAGCTCTGCCTTGAATTTTTCTCTTCGTGTGATTGTTTGGTTTCTTGCAGTTCGGATCTTTTGTGGCGCAACACGCGAGCAATACAGTGTACAAATGAGTGAATTTCTAAACGGGATATCAAAATTTGTGCACCATGAATTTTGAAACGATCAAATGGTCCAGAGCTGCACAACACTCAAGCTATCAATTGCATCAAACAAAATCATTGGATTTCTAGATTCATATTTTTAGATATTGAAGGAAAAAAATGCAAGTAATAATGAAACGTTAAAAGTTTAGATATTAGAATTTTAATATTTTAGGTGGATAATATAATACTGGTATTTTGCCCGTACTTTGCTACTGGTTCAAAATTCAAACAGAAAATACAAAAGATAAAAGCAAATCAGACCAAATATTTTAGTCTTTAACAATATTTGTCGTTTTATAATTTCTCTTTATTCAACAATGAAATGAACTATTTTGTCTTTATCTCTCCATTAAATAGTAAGGTAATCAATATTTAGTGAGCAAACATAATAATTATTTGTTATTTTGCTATAACTAATAACATAAAAAAAATGAAATAAATGGTATCAATTAAATATTTTTATGGAAACATTCATATAAAAAAATTGTCACGAGAAAATTAGTGTAGGTAGTGTTCATAGAACTAAATACAAACTTCAATACAATAAATGCCAATACATTGTCACATAAAATCACAATTGCCGAATCTTTTGATCTTAACCTTTTAAAATCCAGCGAATTAAATCACAACCATTGACGGATCAGGACATCTACACACTTAATATAAGAGGAGAAATAATGTATTAAATTTTGAAATGTTTGATATATACACGAAAATACGTAATTTAGAGACCAAAATTACTGTATACAAAATTCATGACAGTAAAGAGCTACCGTTGCCAACTTATCGGTCTACTGGCCCATATTTTGTTTCATATTTTGGTCAGCTTGTTAAGAGTGATGGCATTGCATAAATTAAAGCTGCATTAGTCACATTGTATACTATATTAATTCAAGTCTTTTGACGTTTAGCAGTTCCGAAAGCTGTATTAAAGAAAAGCGTGGAAGGAAATGCAAATATTCAAATCAAACAACAATATATATATATATATATATATATATATATATAGAGTAAAGCTAAGGTGCTCTTAAGTGTACCGTACTCCTAAATGTAGGCCGTTGGATTTCTTTAAAAGTCGTGTAGATTCTTTAAAAGGCGTGGTAGCACGACTTTTAAAGAAATCCAACGGCCTACATTTAGGAGTACGGTACACTTAAGAGCACCTTAGCTTTACTCATATATATATATATATATATAGGCTATCATGCTTTGGGAAGTAAAGAAAGTGTTTTACTTTCCGCTCATATCTCCATTTTCAAAGTTCAAATAGTCGATCCGAAGTTATCAACATGATCTTCATTTTGATATGTGCTTGGAGACCAAATTTTACATTTTTTGAAATTTTTTTACTATTTGTTTAGAAATTTTGAAAATCACAACTTTTCATTAAATAAAAAAATACTAATTCTAAAAACACTGATTTTCAAAAATTCTAAAAAAATAGTAAAAAATTTCCAAAAAAATATAAAATTTGGTCTCCAAGCACATATCAAAATGAAGATCATGTTGATAACTTCCGATTGACTATTTGAACTTTGAAAATGAAGATATGAGCGGAAGTAAAACACTCTCTTTACTTCCCAAAGCACCGTAGCATCACTCTATATATATATATATATATATATATATAGAGAGAGTGGCTAAGCTCAAAACGTTTGCACCAAGCCCTTGGTGCAAACGTTTTGGTTCTCCTATTTGCAAAGTCCAAATGGTCGATCCAAACCGTTAGATATTTAATCCATATTAAAATGTGCTTGGAGACCAAATTTTACATTTTTTGGAATTTTTTTACTATTTATTAAGCCACTTTGAAAGTTGCTGATTCGGGTGAACAGTAAAAATAGTGCAATCAAATTCTGGACCGTGTGATCAGCAACTTTCAAAGTGGCTTAATAAATAGTAAAAAAATTCCAAAAAATGTAAAATTTGGTCTCCAAGCACATTTCAATATGGAGAACAACTTGAACGGTTCGGATCGACCATTTGGACTTTGCAAATAGGTGAACCAAAATGTTTGCACCAAGGGCTTGGTGCAAACGCTTTGAGCTTAGCCACTCTCTCTCTCTCTCTCTATATATATGTATATATATATATATATATAGAGAGAGAGAGAGAGAGGCTAATATCAAAACGTTTGTTCCTAGCCCTCCGGTGCTACCAAGTCGTTTTCTGATTTCGAAAGTGGAAACAGTCGATCCAAACTATTAGATGTTCAATCTATATTAAAATGTGCTTGGAGACCAAATTTTACATTTTTTGGAATTTTTTTACTATTTATTAAGATGGTTTGAAAATCGCTATTTTCAATGGTGCTGAAAAATATTTCAAAACAGCGATTTTCAAACCATCTTAATAAATAGTAAAAAAATTTCAAAAAATATAAAATTTGGTCTCCAAGCACATTTTAATATAGATTGAACATCTAACGGTTTGGATCGACTGTTTGAACTTTGAAAATCGGAAAACGACTTGGTAGCACCGGGGGGCTAGGAACAAACGTTTTGATATTAGCCACTATCTCTATATATATATTTATAATAATTAGTGATTTTTTTTGAATTTAGGTAGGAGGCGCTGTACAGACTTTAAAAAAAAAATTAATACAAAATGTTAGTAAAGCTTTCACTCACTAACTTTCAAAAACAAAAATAATTTGTGATTTTATTAGATATTTAGAAAATCATTTAATCTAAACATTTTAAAGTATTTAAAATAATAATTTTCTACCTATTGTTGAAAACTAGTAAAATATTCAAAAAAAATGGAAAATTTAGTCAACATGTACATTTTCATATGGAAATCGTGTTGAATAGTTCGGATCAACTATTTTGATTTTGAAAAACGAATATATTAATTGATCCATTGTACGGACCAATATGTGTTATGCATAGAATTATAGCTTCTCTCTATATATTTATCTTAAGTTGAGCAAATGCAAGAGCAGTGCACATAGCTAATTATCTCAAAAAGAATGGAACTCTTACTTAGTTTGTTGTTCATCGCACTAACCATCTCCCTTCTCTTTGCCATCTCTAAGTTATTTTCATCATCACACAATGCTCCCCTGCCACCAGGCCCCACCCCACTACCAATAATCGGAAACCTACTAGACTTGGATGACCAGCCACACCGGTCATTCACTCGTCTCGCCATGGTCTATGGCCCTATCATGTCTCTCAAACTTGGTCTTACCACTACCATTGTTGTCTCCTCAGCTGAGGTTGCACGTGAAGTCCTACAAACTAAGGATAAGTTTTTCTCTGCCCGATTAGTACCCGACATAATGCGCACTGCAAACCAAGATGATGCAAATTTTATCTCTTTTCTTCCTAGCACGTCTCCTCTATGGATCCGCAGTCGTGCAATTTGGGCCACTAATCTCTTCTCGGTACTTAGCCTTAAGACAACTGAAGAGATTAGGGCACAAAAGGCACATGATATTATAAACAGTTTTCGTAAAAAAAAAGGCTATCCTATATGTATTCGCGAAATAGTTTTTTCCGGACTGCTTAATATGATATCGAATGTACTATTCTCGCAAGATGTGGTTGATATCAACTCCGAGTCACGGCAGGAGTTCACTGAGTTGTTGAAGGAAAAATTGAACGAAATTGGGAAACCTAACGTCTCTGATTTCTTTCCTTTTCTAAGGTTTCTTGATCTTCAACGTAGACGGCATAATGCTACAGGCCGCAATAGACGATATTATGAGTTTTTTACTGCTATTATAGATGCTCGCTTACAATGCAGGACCAGCAATGGAAAATACTATGGTGATTTCTTAGATTCCTTGCTCGATATGTTTGCAGAATCAAAGATAACTCGTCATGAAATTGCATTCCATCTTATGGTAATTTATCTCATTTGTTTCAACACAGAGTGAATTTATTTCAGAGATTAACAGCATGACACTTTGGGTATATTTCACAGCATGCTCAGAAAGCTAGAACTAAATATATAGGATTTGGGCAAATAGATAGGATGGCAAATTGCTTAGCAGAAATTCATATAGAAGTAAATATAGCCATAATTAAGTTAGTATGGATCTACTTTTGCCGTGAACTAGAATGCTAACCAGACTTATGTAGGCAGAAGACAGAACCCCTCATGTCCTATAGCAGTATCTGGTATCAGTTGTTCCATAACTGACATTGACACAACGTGACAATTTACATATTCTGTGCAAAAACTTCCATACAAAATGCATTCATAACAGGTTAATATTTTCGTCATCAGGAACTTGTAGGGGCTTCAAGTGAAACAACCTCAAGTACAATTGAATGGGCAATGAGCGAACTTCTCCGTGACCCAGTTGCAATGGCAAAAGCTCAAGCCGAAGTGCGGAAGGCTTTTGCATCGCGATCTTTGAGAGAATCAGATACAATCAATCTTCCATTCCTCCAAGCAGTAATTAAAGAGGTAATGAGATTGCATCCAGCAGTGGCAATACTCCCTCACAAGGCCATGAAAGATGGAGTGGACCTTAGTGGGTACAGAGTGCCAAAAGGAGTGTCAGTGCTTGTTAACAACTGGGCTATCGGACGGGACCCGCAAGTTTGGAATGAACCTGATGTGTTTAGACCAGAGAGATTTTTGGAGAAACAAATTAGCTTTCATGAGAAAGATTGTGAGTTCATCCCATTTGGGTCCGGGAGGAGAAGTTGTCCCGGGTTGTCATATGCTGTAAGGGTAATACCTTTTCTGCTGGCCTTGATGCTTGCGGAATTTGATTGGAGGCTTCCAGATGGGATGGAACACAAAGATATAGATATGTCGGGCAAGTTTACGAGCATGCTTAATATGGCGGTTCCCCTTCGTGTAGTACCCATTACAATAAATACTTGAAGTATGTTGTATTACCGATCTTAAAAATAATTCTGTTATTTTTGTTTAAATTTTGAGTTTGTTCCGAAATAGTATTATGTATGGAGGAATTTTGTGAGTTTGAATTGGTTGATCAGTATTATATATAGTATATACTGATCAAGTGTCCACAGGTTGTAGTGGGAGTGACAATATTGCATTACTATTGTAAACTGTGTCTGTTTTTAATTGCTAATTACTTTCTGGGATGGAGATGACATTGTTTTTAGTATACATTAAGGTTTTATATTTACTAAATGAGAAAAAAATAACGTTGTAAAATATTTTTTCTTTTGGTTATTTTTCATAATTATACCTCTAATTTAATCTTATGTACATGATAAAAAGAGTCATAACTCAATAAGACATGAGATAGAGACGTAGTATCTCTAAGCATCATATGATCGCACAAGTATGATACATGTGTAGTACTCCTTTAAAATTTGTACCTATCAGGATCGGGCCTAACGTAGCCGATCCTAATTCTAACTATCAAGATCCATCGTTTAATAAATAGTCGATCCTAGTTCTAACTACCAAGATCAATCGTTTAGTACAACTGATCCTGTAGTCTAGTTCTCAAGATCAGATATTACAGTCACTATCAAGATCGGATCTTACAGATGATCCTGAAACTCACTTTTTTTTTTTTTAAACATTTTTTTTGTATTTGAGCACCTACCATATATTGTTGCTACCCTATATAAAACAACTAACATATATTAAAATTGAACAATCTGCCATTATCTGAAAATCAAAATCATCACTTACTCAAAATTAAACATGTTCAATGTTCACAAAATTTATCTTAATACCACCAATAAAAAATCTTCACTGTTTACAAAATACCACTAATCAAACGTGCTCCTTAAATTGTTTTACTTTTTTCCACTAATACTTAAATAAGAATCTACCCCACAGTGATCGGATGTAGTCGATGTTGGTTTTATTGTAACTTTTAGGAAACACCTACATTATTTAAGATATAATATCATTTCATAATTCTCATCCTTGAGTAAATTAATATTTTTTTGAAATGGTCGAAGAGCACAATTACAATTTTAATTGCATACATTTGAAGCAAGATAAATACTCATACAAAGTAAAAATTTAAACTTTGGAAAGAAGGTATGCATACATTAAGTTCGGTAAATTATCGAGAAAGTGAGTTATATATTATGTCATGCATGAACAACATGACATAACACTATCAGAATTTTCACTTGTTGCAAGGGTAATAATCGTAGTAGCATGGGGAGGAATGGTCCATGCAAAAGAATTTGGATTTCTGGTTTCGTTTACCTTTTTGCATGTGTTGTCCCATGCAACTGCTGGCTGCTTATCCATGCAATTGTCTTCTATCGGCCCATGCAACTAATATTGGGTGAGCCAGGCCCCGCCAAAAGGACTCAGATAGTATATTTTATTAAAGGTACATGCAAATACTTGATCCTATGCCCATGCAAATAGTTTTGAAGTTGTGGGACATATTATTAGCATGGGCTGTCGCATGCAATTGTTTTGTAGATCATTTTTATATTATTTTAAGGTAGAGGCCCATGCTAAAACTCGGCCGTCATGCCCATGCAAATAATCTGGAGAGTTGAAACTGACTTTTTGCATGGGTTGTCGCATGCAATTGTTTTGTTGATCCTTTTTATATTATTTTAAGGTAGAGGCCCATGCAACTCGGCTACCATGCCCATGCTAATAATCTGGAGGATTGGAATCGACTTTTTGCATGGGCTACGCATGCTATTGTTTTGTTGACCCTTTTTATATTATTTTATGCCCATGCTAATAATCTGGATTGTGGAGACTTAGTAGTTGCATGGGCTGGCCCATGCTAATAGTTTTGAATTAATGGTCAGAGATATGTTTTTTTTTTTCTCTCCCTTTCAGTGATGAGTATAACTATAAATCACAGCACTACGAATTTTAAAATAACTCTAGTTTTGAAACATGAGCATTTGGGTTTTAGATAAAATTCTCCCAAATTTTTGAGATATGCAATTAATTCATCAAATTGAAAAAAAAAATATATATTGTAACGATTGTTTCCTCAATTAATATATTGCTAGCTGAAATATTCATTTAATCTTACCCCTTGTTCCTACAACCAATGTTCATTTTCAAATCAATATTCCTACCCCTTTTGGCTGAAGAATCTTTCCAATACAGTTCTTTCATACAAATCTGAAATCAACAATGAAAAAATAATAAAAGTGAATTTACTAATAAACAGCTTTAAAAAGTCTTTTTCACAAACACCTCATGTGCTCTAGTCTAAAATTGAGAATCTGGAGAGTAATTTACCGTCAACTGTAGACCAATGTTAACTACCTCATGCAGCAATAGTATAAAATATCATAAACACAAATGAAACAGAAAATAGAAGTTAGAAGAATTACCCATGCTTGCACTGTCTCCTCTCCTATTTATGTTACACAATTATAAATTAGCAGCACTATGTCTATTTTCTATTTACCATACTGCTAACTAAGATCGCATAGTCACTTAATATTAGTCTCATTGCCTATACCACAATGTTCCCAACTTTTTCTCTTTACATTGCCCAAAGCATATAAAACAATTACTAAAATGCAATCCAGGAAATATAATAAATGAATTAAGTCTCATTGCCTATACCACAATTTCACAATTTAACTCTAATATTTTGAGCTCAATTTGAGCAAAATTGCCCAAGGTCCGTGTCAGTATCAGTTTCTGTCCTTTAGTACCGGTTTTAGTCTCTTTCATTCTAAAAACTTAGCATGGACCAGATATACTTTTAATTTTTTGAGTTTATGGTATTATAAACATGCTAATTCCTTTATCCAGTTAATGAACATGCTAATTCCTTTGGTACCGGTCTGGCTAGCTGCCGGGATAGAAGATAAAGAAGACCAAATACAAGTTGTAAAACAAAGACTACCCTCATTACCAGCTGCTGCCAAACAACCGCCAACACAAGCTGCACTACAGTAAGAGCCTTTAAAACATAGATTTCTAGTAGAACCGTCACCGCACTTGGTTCCACCAGAGGCGCTATTACTGTTGCTCTCTTGCATGTCTATGAATGCTAAGGATAAGGAGGCCCATGGCATGATAAACCATTCTTCATTTACCTGGTCATACCAAGGATCAGTCACAACAAGTATCATTACATATTGACATGAGTAGGATTTGATTTAAAATAATGACAGTACGCGTGCAACTATACCTTGATTATTTTAGAATTCATATCAAAAGTTGCAATTGCTTTTCCATAAGGATACTTGTCCGAGAAAAATAAAAAAGGCCAACACAAGCATTTATACTGCATCACATCAAAATTATAAATTAGGTTTGCAATTGCTTTTCTCTTTGTGTACTTCAAATTAAAATTAGGATTTTTTTTCTCTTTCAGAAAAAAATTGAAGAAGCTTATGGGGTACAGTACAGTTGGTATTACCATATTTTGTGTACAGGCAAGCAAGCGGGGGTGATTCTGTTATGATCTACAAGGATGATGCCTAGGGTCATCTACCTACATACTTTCTCTGACGAGGCAGCATCTACCTTTGGATCTTCAGCAGCTGCACGAGTTTCCCTTCACAAAAATCAACACAGAGGGTTTCACCTAACACAAGAAATCAACAACAATTCATCGAGCCAGACATCGATCAAGCACACAAAAATTATCAGTTTACTAAAAACTTGTGCACTTATGTCATTCATCAAACACCTTGTGTGCACATCATCAAACACCGGTATATAACTAAAAAAACTAAAAAAATAAACCTTAGCACTGTCAGACTCAATTGTGAGTTTGATCCGCCCATTTCAACCTTGGGAGCGGTGGTTCCTTCAATTGCGGCGGCTGATCAGAATCTAAAGTGGCGGAGGGAAAGAGGGGAGGAGTCTAGGAGAAAGAGAGACAGTGAGAGAGAGAGGTTATAAAGGGAAACAAAATGTTTGGCGGTTTTAGAGGGAAACAAAATGGTGTTAGAGGGAAACAAAAATGGGGTAAGGCCTTGAGAAGAGAAAAATCTAGCTAAGGTAAGGAGATGAATGGAGATGAATTTTCTAGATAGGAATCCTCTCTGGATGCGATAAGGGAACAAAAAAAATTGGCAAGTACAAATTTTAACAGAGCAGTTTTAGCTTGAGGAAGTTTATTATATATATTGGACGATCTTTAATTTATATAGGTTGTGTGCTGCATAAAAAAAAATTGCTTTGCTAACAAAATAGTCCAAATGAAGACATCAGAACCAGTCATTGCTTATCGAACTGCTCGGAGCTTGATATTTACTAATTACGTAATGCATGTACAACAGATATGAAAAAAATTCAAAAAAGAAAATTAATTTTTTTTTTACATCTACTATGGTTAAAATTTGAAATAATTTCATCATTATTTGCCCCTTCAAATTTAGCAAATATTTGCGGACCGTTCATTTTCCCTTGACAATTTCAATGGTCGATCTGCGATGAAATGATTTCAAATTTATTTTCAAATGATCAAGGAAAAATATTGAATGTAACCAACATAAAAATTTTGAAGTTTGATTATGATCGAGCTTCGATCCGATGTGAAGTGTTTGTAGCCTTTCAATGTTTTAATATTCCTTCAATTGGATGGATAGGTAAATAAAAGTATTTTTTTGTCAAACTTGGGTGCAAGACAATAAATGCAATGCTCTTTAATTTGAACGGTTCTGATCGACCAACAGATGGTATATTTTCAGCACGCCTTCACTAACTCACAAATCAAGAGTTTATGTTTCATGGTCAAGATGAAACATAAACTCTTGTTTTGTGAGTTAGTGAAGGCGTGCGGAAAATATACCGTCTGTTGGTCGATCAGAACCGTTCAAATTAAAGAGCACTGCATTTATTGTCTTGCACCCAAGTTTGACAAAAAAATATTTTTATTTACCTATCCATCTAGTTGATTGAAAATTGAAGCATCGGATGGCCATAACCACTTCGTGTTGGATCGAAGCTCATTCACGATAAAACTTCCAAACTTTTATGTTGATTATGTTCAATGTTCTCCCTTGATCATTTTAAAGCAGATTTGGAATGATTTCATTGTAGATCGACTGTTGCTTTTTCGCATGAAAATGAACGGTCCGAAAATATTTACTAAATTTGAAGGGACATATAATGATGAAAGTATATAAAAAAATGTCATGTATAAGTATTATTTGACCATATAAGATGTAAAAAAAATAAAAATAAAAATTTTGAATTTTTTTATATGTAATATTGTACATACATTAGGTGATTAGTATATATCAAACTTCTATGCCGTCCGATAAGTGAAGAATGGTCTTGATTTATTCATTTTCAATAGTTGTGAGTAAAGAGTCTCAATACTCTGAGGTAACATAATATTTCTGTTTAGATCCGGCAGTAGATAATGCATACGATCCTTTGATATTGGTGCGTAAAGATGACCACTTAGCCTGATCTAAATACAAATATTATGTTACCTTAGAGTATATAATTCTTTATTTACCTCTAAGTTTTCATTTCCCTCTTCTCTCTGTGAGAGAGAACAGCCGCCTAACTTGGGTTTTTCATTCTCAAGAGAGTTTCACCTTCCCCCAATTTTTTCAACTTCCCTCCTAATTTTTGGTGTTTCACCTGTCCGCTTAATTGGATTGCCTCCCAAAATTTACTTCCCTCGTATTTTTTTCATTTCTCGCGCTCTCTTCAGCGCCTCTCTTAAAAAAACCCTAGATCTAAAATGGCAAGAAGAGGAAAGACGTAAATAATATTATTTACGGTTTGAATTCCGAATTCAAACCGTAAATATTATTTACGGTTTGGATACAAATATAATTTTTTCAAAACACTTGGTTAATTATATTAAAATATATTTTTTTTTGGGTAAAAATAAAAATCTCGGGATTTGTCCCCTGCTTTTGTCCTCTCTCAGCGCCAACTTCTTCAGCAACAACCGCTCCTCTCTCTCGGCACATTCTACCATATTCCTCTCTCCTCTCCCTCGGCGAATCTCTCTCCTCAACAGTGACAACCTCTACTTGCGATTTGGAAGCAATTCTCGGTAAACCGTCTTGACCCTTTTTCTTCCTTTACTCTATGTTGAGCTACTTTTGATGGTGGGCTGAGCCCCTTGAACTGTGAATTTCTGAGAATTTGTGTCTTAATTGCTTGTGGTTGTTAGCACATCTCAAATCTATCCATTCAAAAATACAAAATTGAGTCAATTGCTGTCAGGTCCTGATCCCTGACAATGAGATTCAACCTCAATTGAGGTTTAAGAGATGTAACTTTGAGAAAGAAAAGGATAGAATCGATCTCAGCTAACTATAGCCTTGATCAAGAGAAAAAGAATTGAAAACCAAATTGCTTATTTCATTGATAAAAACGAATCCATACAATGGTTTGCCTTATATAGGCGATGCAAATAAAGAAAGAAAGTATACAATCAGGTTCTCGGATCTTGCTGATCATTGTCAGAGCATAAGATCCGACCCGTTATTCTAATAACCGCCTAACTAACTTCAGCGGTTGACAGCTGTCTTGCTATCTTATTTCTGTTTTGCGGGGTCTACTGGCAGGGTGATTTCATTGGGCTGTTGAGAGCCCGTTCTGTGCCGCTGGACCCATCTGCAGTGTCACCCTTCTCTTTAATTTTCTCTGACCGGTTTACTGATCGTTTTGCCCTTCATCCCTTCAATTTGCTTACTTCCGATTGCTGATTCAGAATAGCCAACGGCTATCCCCAAATTAGATGGAGGTTGTGACACTTCCCCCCTCTTCACACCATTCTCGTCCTCGAGAATAAATTCAGGATACTTCTCTTTAATCACGCTATGATCTTCCCATGTCGCCTCATCTGCTGATTGATTCTCCCATTGAACTAGTGCTTGGGTCTCTGCTGCATTGTTTCTCTTCACCATGCGCCTTGCCAGAATAGCGACTGGTTGGTTAGGCAACCTTGATTGTAATCCAAAAACTGGGAGAGTGGGAGAGACAGCCTGAGTATCACTTATCCTTGCCTTGAGCTGTGACACATGAAAAACTGGATGAAGGTTCGATTCAGTCGGCAAGTTAAGACGGTAAGCCACATTACCTATCTTTTCCTGCACTTCATAGGGACCAAAAAATTTAGGACTCAGTTTCTGATTACGCATTCCTCCTATAGTCATTTGCCTGTAAGGTTGGATTTTCAAATACACCCAATCTCCTTTCTCAAAATTTCGTTCAGTGCGTTTAGTATCAGAATACCTTTTCATCCGTTCTTGGGCTTTTCTCAAATTTTCCCTTAACTACCACATCAATTCTTGCCTCTCTCTCAACATTTCATTTACGGCTTCCACCTGACTTTTGGGGTTACTAATAATTGAGAGCTGGGGAGGATCATAACCATAAAGAGCTTTAAAGGGAGTGGTTTTAAGAGCCGAGTGATAAGAGGAATTATACCACCACTCAGCCAAAGGCAGCCATCTCATCCACTTCTTTTGTTGATTGTAGCACATACTTCTCAAATAATTTTCCAAACACTGATTTACTCTCTCAGTTTGCCCGTCAGACTGTGGATGATAAGCGGTGCTCATGTTGAGCTTAACATTCAAATTGACCATGAGTTCTTTCCAAAATTTGCTGGTGAATATCGGATCCCTATCTGAAATAATGGTCTGAGGTAACCCATGCAACTTATACACATTATCGAGAAAGGTTTGAGCCACATCCCTTGCTTTGAATGGATGTGCAAGTGCAATAAAATGAGCATATTTGGTAAATCTATCCACAACTACCATGATTACTTCCTTTCCTTCTGACCTCGGTAACCCCGATATAAAATCCATACCTATGCTTGACCATGCTTCATCTGGTATGCTCAGGGGTTGTAATAAACCAGGTGAGTGTATGTGCTCAGTTTTGTTAATCTGACAATTCTCACATTTCTTTACATACTGATGCACATCCTCTTTGAGATTAGGCCAATAAAATGACCTTTTTACCCTCTGATATGTTGCTGTTATACCTGAGTGGCCACCCACTGAAGATGAATGTAATGCTTCCAAAATTTGCTTCCTCAAATCTCCATTTCTGCCCACACAGATCCTTCCTTTCTTTCTGACAATTCCTTGCTGTTGAGAGAGTGTTTGCTCCCCTCTAATTGGTGGTAGTGCAGGAGGTTGTGCAGGTGGTTGTGCAGGTGGTTGAGCATGAATCCCTCCTCCTTCCTCTTGCTGTTGTGCACTCATCTCCTCGATTTCTCTCTTTAATTTGTTGATCCATTCATCCCCTTCATAGCTGCTTTGTACTTCTTCCATCCATTGAGGTTTTAACTCACTAATTGCCAGTACATATGAACTCAATTCCTCAATTTTTTTCATACCTTCTTCTCTTCTGGATAGAGCATCAGCCACCACATTTTCTTTCCCTTTTTTGTACTCAATAACATAATCCAGACCTAGCAGCTTACTAAGGCCTTTATGTTGCAGTGTGGTATTAACTTTTTGCTCTAACAGAAATTTTAGACTGATATGATCAGTTCTAATCACAAACCTTCCTCCCATCAAATAGTGTCTCCACTTCATCACAGCCGTGATCAATGCTAGCAATTCCTTTTCATAAGTTGAGAGGGATCTATTTCTGGTTCCTAGCTTTTGACTCAAAAAGGCTATGGGTTTTCGGTTTTGTACCAGTACAGCCCCAATCCCTTCATTGCTTGCATCTGTCTCAATGACAAACTGCTTAGTAAAATCAGGAAGAGCTAACACCGGTGCATGTGTCATGGCTTCTTTTAACTGTTCAAAGGCTGCTTGTGCTTCTGAATTCCATTGGAAGGAATCTTTCTTCAACTGATCAGTTAGTGGCTTGGAGATTAACCCGTAATTCTTGATGAATTTTCTGTAATATCCTGTCAATCTCAAGAACCCTCTTAAGCCCTTCACTGTTTTAGGCACAGGCCAATCAATCATGGCCTTGATTTTCTGTGGGTCAGTAGACACTCCTTCATGAGTAATTACATGCCCCAAATATTCTATCTTCTCCACACAAAAATCACACTTTGATCTCTTCACAAACAACTGATTTTCTTGCAGCACTCTTAATACCCGTTTGAGATGGGATACATGTGCTTCTATATCCTTACTATAGATGAGGATATCATCAAAAAAAACCAACACAAATTTTCTGAGAAACGGTTTGAAAATTGAATTCATCAAGCATTGGAAGGTTGCTGGCGCATTAGTGAGCCCAAATGGCATCACAGTAAACTTGTAATGCCCCTCATGAGTCTGAAATGCTGTTTTGAATCTATCTTCTTCACACATTTTAATTTGGTGGTAACCAGCCCTTAGATCCAATTTAGAGAAATATCTTGCCCCTTTGAGTTCATCCAACAAATCCTCAATAATAGGTATAGGAAATTTGTTCTTAATTGTACTGTCATTCAGTTTTCTGTAATCCACACATAAACGCCAGCTGCCATCTTTTTTCTTTACCAGTAAAATAGGAGAAGAGTATGGGCTTGTGCTAGGTTGAATGAATGAATTTCTCAACAACTCCTCAATGATCTTCTCAATTTCCATCCTCTGGAAATAAGAGAACCTGTATGGTCTCAATGACACCGGTTTAGCATCTGGTTTTAAAGGAATTTTGTGATCAATTTCTCTAGAGGGAGGTAGAGCTGCTGGTTCCTCAAAAACTCCACTGAATTCATCTAGTGCCTTCCTAACTTCTAAAGGGTATTCTTGTCTCTCTTTCTTCTTTTGTTCATTCACACAGAAAAGGTGTGCTATGATCACTTGATTTCCCTTCTTCTTTTCTTTCTCCACATCCACATTTTTCTCACACAATTTCACCTCAGCTTTCTCTTCAGTAATTTGCAATTTTACAAGTTTGCCCTCATAGTTAAACTGCATTACTCCCATCTTCCAATCTACTGTCATAACACCCGTAGTTGCAAGCCAATCAATTCCTAGAATGATATCATACCCAGGTACCTTCATCACCCTCATATCCATTTGAAATTCCTGCTTTTGTAACGAAAACCTGAGATTTTTGCAGATCTGTGTGGAGTTCATTTGGGTGCCATTAGCTATATGTACACTCATAGGTTCAGTTTGGGTAGTTCTTAGTTTGAGAGTATGTGTCAGTTCAGGATCGATAAAAGAATGTGTACTACCACTGTCAATGAGAGCACAAACTGGTATATTACCAATATAGCCTCTGAATTTGAAAGTCCTTGCAATCGGTGACTGTAGGTTGGTATGGGCACATAGAGTTATCATAGCTTGTTCTTCCTCTTCCCTGTCATCATAATCATTCTCCTCTTCTTGTATTACTGTTTCTACTATTTCCCTAGGATTCACCTCCTCTTCTTCTATTTCCACTTCATTCCCTTCACCATCAATAGCATGTAGTGTCTTGTTGTGACACTTGTGACCCAAATGCCATTTCTCACTACACCTGAAACATAGACCCAGCTTCTTCTTTTGCTCATTGGTTAATGGGGCTATGTTATTTGCTTTCTGAGGCTGAACCCGACTCGGGTTACCCTCCCATTTTCTGACAGCAATGTCACTGTTTTTCTGAACCTGGGGAACTACAGGTCTAGAATTATAGTGAACTCTCTTGTTACTGCCTTCTTTTGTTACCTCTATCTTCTTTGCAAGCTTTATTGCTATCTTCAAGGTGGATGGCTCAAAAAGGTCAAGGTTATTTTTTATCTCATCTTTTAACCCACTTACAAATGACCCTAAGAAAAATTCTTCATTTGATATCTTTGTTTTACAAATCAATCTGGATTTAGCCCTCAAAAATTCCTTGGCATAATCCTCTACCCCTCCATTCTGTTGTACCCTTTTAAACTGCTCAATCGGATTACCCGAACTGTCATAAAAGAATCCCAACACTTCCTCTACCAGAGTTGGCCAGGGAGGTGTTTTCTTGGCTATTTTCAGTGATCTATACCAGTCTTTGGCGTCATCAACAAAATTCATGGTGGCCAAACGTGTTTTATACTCATCTGGCACCTGGTACAACTCAAAGTATTGCTCACAATCTTCTACGCATTCTACAGGTTTATCCCCCTTAAAAGAAGGAAAATCCATGCGAGGAAGGAAAAATTTCTGATTTTGATTTGCAAATTCACCTTGTTTACCATGTCTGGGCACCTCCTCATCATCCTGATCGTTCTGATCCGTATCAAGATTTGTTCTTGTTGGATTGTCTGGGCCTGCTGTGGCTGCAGTGCTATTTTCACCCCTCTCCAGGTGATTAGTAACTAGTAGAGATTCGAGCATCTTCATGACTTTTCCCAGTTTGACATCATTTGCTTCCAGTTTTTCTTCGATTCGACCCACTCTACCAGTCAGCTCCTTCTGAGACTTGCTCAGTTCTCTCTGCGACAACTCGGATTTGGACTCCAGCTGTGAGATCTTCTCCACCATCGCACTCATATCTGGTTCGTCTTCCGTTGTCGTGTTACTCCTGGTTCTTACCGCCATTTGAACGCAACAGCTTCACCCAGTGTAGATCGATGCTCTGATACCAATTTGTCAGGTCCTGATCCCTGACAATGAGATTCAACCTCAATTGAGGTTTAAGAGATGTAACTTTGAGAAAGAAAAGGATAGAATCGATCTCAGCTAACTATAGCCTTGATCAAGAGAAAAAGAATTGAAAACCAAATTGCTTATTTCATTGATAAAAACGAATCCATACAATGGTTTGCCTTATATAGGCGATGCAAATAAAGAAAGAAAGTATACAATCAGGTTCTCGGATCTTGCTGATCATTGTCAGAGCATAAGATCCGACCCGTTATTCTAATAACCGCCTAACTAACTTCAGCGGTTGACAGCTGTCTTGCTATCTTATTTCTGTTTTGCGGGGTCTACTGGCAGGGTGATTTCATTGGGCTGTTGAGAGCCCGTTCTGTGCCGCTGGACCCATCTGCAGTGTCACCCTTCTCTTTAATTGCTCTGACCGGTTTACTGATCGTTTTGCCCTTCATCCCTTCAATTTGCTTACTTCCGATTGCTGATTCAGAATAGCCAACGGCTATCCCCAAATTAGATGGAGGTTGTGACAATTGCCCCAAATTCTTTCGACTGTCCATTCAAAAATACAAAATTGAGTCAATTGAACAACCAAAACTGCATAATTTTGTTCTCAATGCAAGAGATGGATTGTAAATTTGGATCCGCTCAACCTAATTTGATAGAATCTAGCTTGGCGATGAATTTTCGTGCAAAAATCAGCCAAGGAAGAAAATTAGGTGAATATCGGCTCGGACATGACCGATACCGTTCTGACTCGGCCGATTTTCCAAACCATGTTTAATAATATTGATCAAATCGAAGTGTGTCACCTTGATGGTAAATGAGTGTTAGTTATAAATTTGGAGTAAAGAAACTTGGAGTCTGTTATGTGTTAACCTGTTGTTTATTAATTTCAAATTTTCTATTCATGTTCTGTTATTTTCGCTGTTATTTGTATACTGTTAATGAGTGACTGAACATGAGGGCAATACTGTCAGTGAGTTACAATTATTTGTTAAAGTTGTACCCTCTCTTATTACTCTCTCTTGTTTGATTTTTTCTTCATTCTTCTTGTATACAGATACGAAGTAATCCTTCTTCTCATAAAGTTTGGTTCACTACTGGACTGCTACAAATAGGTGCTGATGGATAACTTCACACAAGTGCTGATTGCTACAAGTTAGTACCGGCACTGGATGTTGTTGTTTAAATTTCTTTTTTTGTTGTACTGATTAGGCTTGAATTTTTTTATAGTGAAGTGTGTATTAATGTATGTTATGTAAGCAATGCTTTCTTAGAGCCAAGTAATTGCCTATGTTTCACTAATTGAAACCATTATCCATTGTTGAGGATAGGATGCTTTTTTTCATATGCTTTTAATTGTTTTACTGTATTTTTACTTCACAAAAAATGGATACAAGTGACTTGCTGAAGCCTCAAGTAGGCAATAACATCCATTGTTGAGAAGAGAAATATTAGTAATGTACAACCCATAAAAATATACCAATTATCACACTGAACAACTTACAATAATTACACTTCAAACAACAAAAGAGAAAATTCATCTACCTAAATCAGTCATGAGGAAATTGTAGCATCTGAATCATTTATGACCTTAGAAAGAAATAACATTTACATTTTTTTTTTAAATAAACTAAACAAAAACTACCTAATATTAAAGTGAAGCTACATAACATCTATTTAGTAGTGAATTTTACAAGTTTCAACAGCTAGCGAGGTTGATTGGGATCATATCAAATAGGTTTCCTTTCTCCATCTTTCTGATCCATTAATTCTGCAAATTGTCTTAATCATATATCTCCAATTAGGATATATTAAATGCCTGCATAAAAAATATACATAATATCAGTTATAAAGTTTAACCAAAATCTGTGATATGTAATTAATCCAAACTTATTCATTAGGGTGATCATTCAAGATAAAATAGGTAGCTCCTAAGCCCTCAAATTAAACCTCAATACAGAAATTATTTCATGGCTTTCACAATTAAGGAATGCATTAATCCATTTTGTCAGGTTCTGTACCAACAGTACCAATGCTGGTACAAACAAAATTTGCACTGTGCATTACATGTAAGGAAAATGAATGGTGCATTACTTGTACCAGCTTAAGTCAATTGAGGGTAACCTTGTGGATTATACGATAAACCAGGACTGAATTTCAAAATAAGTTAGCTAAACTAAACTTTATAATAAAGAATCCCTAAATGAAGCAATTTTCAACAATTATTTAGCTTATTCCAAATAAATTTCAAATGTCTCAGGCAATATTGGTTAAAATTCCAATTAAAACAACTAAATTCACAAAAAAGAAAATCAAAGGTCTCAAACAATGTCGCACAACAGATCCTGAGTTTCTAGGGTTTCATGCATTTCTAAACATAAATTCTTTCAACCAAGCCACTATTTCGCATCAACCCTTGAAGATTATTTCAAAAATTAAATAAAAAATTCTTGCAACATTAAACAAAACATAAACAAGTTTCTTGAATATTTACCTATTTTGAAGTAAGATTGGGAGGATCGAGGGCACCTGTGAAGAGAAGGCCCGAGCTGACGTGGACGGATCAAGACGAAAAGGGAGAGGCCAGATCCGTGCAGAGAAGGGAGAAGAGTTTTTACCAGTCGACTTAAATTGTGAATAGAGGGGGCAAGTGGTAGTGCAGCGGTTGTCGCTGAAGAAGTTGGCGCCGAGAGAGGAGAGGAGCCGAGGAGAAATCGCCTGGTGTGATTTAGGTTTATGGGAGGCTGAGAGAAGGTAGATCATGTGTGAGAGAGAGAGGGGTCGGTGTTTGGGGTGGTTTACTCCAATGGACGGGTCTTGTTACTTATTGGATAGACGATATTTCAAATTGGGTCCAGCGACAATTTTCAGATCAGATCAATAAGATATGCACCAATCTAAAATCAGATTGGACGGTTTAAACATTGGTATCTCCATAGTCCAGGAACAAATGTTTTGATCTTAGCCACACTTTCTCTCTCTCGCTATATATAATATATATATAGAACTAACATCTGATGATATTGTATGAATATAATTCTCTTGTTTCCGGTTTTCTTCTAATGCACCCCTTATGTATGCTATGGCAAACTCTCTTTGATCGTCATCCGCCAAAAAATTGTAACATGTTTTTTCAGGATCCATAAAAGCAACAAGCTCATTAGGATATTCATCCTTATACCGTTGGTGTGCATGCCTACAAATAATGATAGAAATGTCATTATTAGTAAATCTGAATTAAAAGTCATACGTTTTTGCATTATTACAAATATTAATTCACAGCATGAAGATCTATATAATTGTTACAGTGAAAACTGGATCCAGTTTGTCAAAATTGGTACCATCAAACTTCTTGTATTGCTTTGGTGCAAACACATCATTGTGAACTGATTTCCAAGATGTAAGAACTAGTAAATCATTGGGTGGTTCTTGCAATTAGGAAATGAAAAATCAACTATTAACTCTACCCGTTAAGAAATTATAACGTAAATGAATTTGTAATTAAATATTTTTTACCTCATCTAAAGATACCATATCCTTAATTAGGCCATGTGGTAAAACTAGAACGAACATAGCGGAGAGTATCCACCTCGCCATTTGGTACGAGTACAGGGGTAGTTGGCCTTAAGAAAATAATTGGAATTCTGAATAAGCTAAAGAAATAAGGTAGTTGGCCTTAATAAATAAAATAACCGGAATTCCTCCGTTTGGCGATACTCGACAAAGGCATCCCAATATGTACGTGTAATATTACTATAATCCTTAAAGGGCGTCTTACCCTCCTTTCAGTATTTATCATTCAGCCAAACTATGAACTTCCTAAAAAGAGTTCCCATGTGTATAGTGACCTCCTGCTCCTGTTTGTTGTCAGGTATATGCCAGGCGATCTACAAATAAAGCACAACAGTTTGAAATTTGTAAATATATAGAATAGTTTGCTTAAATGGAGACCACAATTCATATCCCATTCCCTCTCATTTCTAGCTGCTATAGTTTGGCATACAAGAAATCCAAAAGAATATACAATGAAGGAAAAAATTAATATCAAATTAAAGCTTGTTAAATTAGTTTCTTATTATTTATTATTTACCCTGATGTCGTGCCAATTTTTTTTTTTATTTAATCTGGTTCTTCGGGCCACTCTTGGTACCTTATAGGAACGTTGGCTCTTGATGAAGCCAAAATATATAACGAAAATCACTATATTTTCTTCTGAAAATGGCAAAAAGCGAATGCAAAGTAACAATTTTCCTGAATTATTTACCGCAAACGTGTTTTCAGGTCTTTTTGGTAGGTTTTTGAGAAAGTTGCGTATTTAAGCCAAAAACAAAGCAAAAGTGTCATATTAGGCGATATCCGAAGATAGCGTCAAACAGGACATCCATGGAGCATGCAACACCTCACACGAAGTGCACAACATGCGAAATGTCAAAAAATACAAAAAATCCGCTAAGTGAGGAAGCCATGCGGCCTCCTCTATGCCACATGCGGCATAACCCTTGGCCGCATGATCTATGAACTCAATCTGTGGACTGTTTTCTTTGGATTAGATCATCCACCGTTGGTGCTATTTTTGGCATAATCCTTCTAGAAGGACGCGATTATTTCAGAGCCAACCCATCATAGCTATTTTCATCTATCCAAACACCACCTCCACTACTTCCACTACTTCACCTCTCATTTAGGAAGGCTATAAATACCCCTCTTGTAATAGGACTTAGTATGCATATTTAATTGTGTTATATCTATATCGAGATTAAGAATTCTCATTGCTAGGTTAGGTTAGAGAGTACTTAGAGATAGAAGGGTAGCCTTTGGAAGCCAAGCAGGAGAAGAAGGCGTCATCTAAGGAGACAGAGGTTCATCGATCCATTTTCAATTGGGTTGTAATTTATGTTTTCTTTATTTTATTCCTTTTATTTTGCCATGGCCATGAGAAGCTAAACTTCTCATCTCTAGGGTGAGGGTTGTACTTGAATTCTTAATTATGTTTTAGTATATGTTTATGTTTTGTTTATGTTGATTGAGTCTCCTTTATTATTTTTAATCCTTTTTATTAAGTCCTTGCATGCATAGTTTTGTCTACTATATGCCAATAACCATCCACATATCAATAGGTGTAAAGTTGTTGCATTCTTGTGTGAGAAGGATAATGCATATAAGTATTTCAAACACTTCGGCTAACGAGGCTTGGCAGTGGTTCAAAGACTATGGTTAGAACCTAGTGCGCTCCCTTAGCATGATAACGTAAATTGTACATTTAGATTATATTAGGAAGCACTTAGATTAAGTAGGGTCTTTGGAATATTTTATTGCCGGGTAGTATAGGGAAATAATATAATTGCGTACCTAAAATACTTTAGACTTGATAACCCAAAAGCCGATCACAAGATTGGAAAACCTTTCAAATCACATAAGCAAGAACCCAACAAGCCCTGCGGGTAGCGACAGTGCCGCATGTGGGGTAGCTATGGGACAATCTAGGCCGCACGTGACAGTAACAGTGCCGCACGCGACGTAGAGAGACGTCAAAATTTATACTTTGCATAATAAGAAGGAGAGAACCTAAATCCTAGAGGCCCTCTATTTACTGTTTAATTCTAACCTTAACTCAAGTAGCGCCACTGCATCAAACTTATAAAAACCCGATAACATAGACTAGTAAAAATTGTTTAAAATCTAATACACTTTCCCTGTGAATCGACACCCAATTATACTATACGGTAGGATTATGCGCTTGTGATCTGAACGTAAATAGAAATTAGGGTTTATAAATCTTTAAAAGTTGTAGTACCATTTTGGTCCATCATAACTCGAAGGCAAGGATTGGAGAATAATGTTAATTAGTAGCCAATTCTTGATTGAGGGATGTTGTGTATTTAGGGTATAGACTTTCGATACACTTTTTCGTTTTAAAAATTTATAGTATCCCTAATACTCAACTAAAAGGTTGTATGCAATTGCACAACCGATTGGTATAGTATTTGGGGAGTCGAACCACAGAGACAACAAAAGTATTGATTTATAGTAAGAAACTAAGTAAAGATAGATACGGGGTTTTGTAGGGTTTGTTGTTGTTTGGAAAAGTAAATAAACAAAGTAGTAATAAGTAATGTAACAGATGATGGAAGTCTACGGGATTCCGGCTTCTTCCTATCATTTGGGTCTTGTTTGTTACTCAGTTGTTCTTCTACAATTTAAGTAATATGAGAGGGATACAATTCAATTGTTGGTGTCAGATTCCACTTCTAAGCGTCACTGTTACGTAGATAGATCTAGAGTGTTGTGTCACTATACCTAAACCTACCAAGCGTCACGATTAAGTTCTTAGGACTGGATTGTATTTAGGTCGTGAAGTTCCAAAGGTCTAGGTCTAAGTTGATTTCTGCCACATCACGGCTAGGTACATGAAAGGCAGTTCCTCAACTTTCATCTAGAACCCCACCAAGATTCTAGACGTTTGTTTGGTCTATATTAAGCCTAGTTTCAATGGTTTTGTTTCTAGTGTGCTTCGGGATTGTATCCTTAGGTCATGTGTTACTTTGGTTCTTAACATGGATCCAAGTGTTTGGTTGATTAGTGTGTTGTCACCCACGAAACTACCCACGAACTACCCCTATAACCTCACAACCTAAACTATATGCGGAATTGTGATATCACCCTCATATCCACACAAGTACATATTTGTCACGTAATATACAATAAATCAAAATAAATCACTAGCAATCAAACATAGCCCACAGAAACAAATCTCATAGAGTAAAAGACTCAATAAGCAATATATTGGACACAAAAATCAAGTACTACAACCATGGACCCCAGAGAGAATTAGCCTCTCATGGGTGCATAAACAACCATGGATGAGGTCAGGAAATACCTATTAAATTCAACTAAAAGAAAGAGCAAGGAAAGGGTTACACCAATCTCTAAACTTCCTTCGTCTTCTCCACCGTCTTCGTCTTAGGCTTTTTGGACTGTCCCATCTGGATCTTGAACTTGAAGTAAAAAGTGGAAGGAAAAGGTGGAAATATAGTAGTCGAATAATTGGTGCCTTTTCATTTAGTATCTTGGCATATTTATAGCCCCCTTGGACAAACTGAACTGATATTGGGAAGAAAATCCTCGATTCTACTAGGAATCAACCAGTTTTGGCAAGAAATCAACAAGTCTGGAGTTTTCGCATTGTCACGGCCCATGAAGAAATCTTCATGGTCGTGAAAGGGTTGGCGGTTGTGCAAAGGCAGCTGACATCTTGCAGGATCCTTAAGGCTAGTGAAACTTTCCCTACGACCATAAAGATCCTTAGCCATTAAGTTTCCTTGTATGGCTACAATCGAGAGAGGATTCTTACGGTTTGTGAAGATCTTCGTTCTCGGTCATGATAAGTCTTCTACGGTCGTGATTCACCTGATTGGAAATCTTCTAAGTCTGGAGAAGATTACAGTTTGAAAGATGTCTCTCTCTCAGCCCATGAAGTGGGTGTCTACTGTATTTTTTCTGCCTTCTTCTCCTTAAATGGATTATGGTCTGTGTTAACATGGTCACGGCTCGTAATGTTGCTCTTTTGTGTGTTTTTGTTATATTTCCTACATTGACAAGTAAAACATGACAGTAACTGGTGATTCCTGGTGTCAACCTAAACTAAAACTATTTTAAAATCTAGGAAATTGGACTAATACTAGAGGCAAAACCCTATGTAAAAGTCTATATAATTACTCCTATCAAGGGGACAACCCAACCGATCCAGATTCTCAACATACCCCATCATCTTGAGTACATGAGGAATGACTGGGCTCCCTTCTGGTAGTTTCCATTGATATAATGCCTTTGATGTCTCAAATTTCTTTGTGCGAGCTTGAACTTAAAACAATACATGGAGCTACACAATTATGTCATAAGCACTCAATTTCTCAAGCTACTTCTGATGCTCATAATTCATTATTGTAAGCATGAGACAAGTGACATCAAGGTCATCTTAACATGTTTCTCATAACTCTATGAAATAGCAGAAGGAACAACTGTTTTATCATCATCTTTTAGTTTTTCTGGAATGGATTTCTCTAGAACGTATTCCTTCTTTCTGCTTAAGGACAATTTGTAAGTTTTCTATACAAGTTTAAAAGGTTTGTTCCATTGATTTTTTTTTTCTTTTCAAGGGCATATCACAATGTAAAAGCATATGTATTTGCTATTATCTACAACAAAATAAATATGCATATTTAGATTCAAAGTTTATTTTTTTAGAAAATATTTATTTAATAAAAGTTACTCCCGCTATGTGCTTTAAAAACGACGCCCATCATAAAACCACATAGCGGACCAAGATTCATATTTCACCAAATCCAAGTGAATTTTTGACATCACTGCTTAGACTTAGCTATTCAGGTAAGCTATCATCACTAATTGCATCTAATATAACTCTTAGTTGTTGAGATGACATCCCATACCCGGCTCCTCAACCCTATCCCTCAAGGCCCAAAAACAATTTTGATAGCCTTGTTAAGGCAAACCGATCTTTTACATATAAGTATCCAACACTCATATCCTACCTCATTAAACCCTCATGGTGAGCACAACACACCTTAACTTTGCTCCAAAAAAAACGAACCTACGATCTTTTTGTTTTTTACGTTGGACTATAATTAATTTGTAAGTGCAGGAAAAAGCGGAAGACATTGACCCAAACTGATTAATTGAAGCCCTATCATCAAAATAACAGGAGTGTAACACATGGACGGATGTAGGACAAAATTATATGATATAAAACATAATTTACAATTATTTTGAACATTAACATATTTTTTATTTTTATTAAAAAATATAAATACAGAAAGTATGTTTAAAAAAAAATAATAATAATCTTGCGAGTGGTAGGTGCTATGCTTGAATTTATGTAACTTCGCCACAGAAATAACATACTATACTCATTTGTCAGAAAAAAAAATAAAGAAAAAATAATAAAAATTATTTAGTTTAGCACATTGTCACCTATCACAATAAACAAATTGAGACCACTTTGTTTGTTCTTTTTCTTAAACTCTTTTAGAATTATTGTAGTGGCAGTGATCACATGCTATGCACACTGCCCGGTACAGATTTTGCATGCTCTCTCAATAGTGTTATGCAAACGGGGTGGACGGTCCGGGCAAGGTAAAACCCGTGGCGGGCAACGGGCGGGCACGGGCACGAACAACACGGGTCACCGGCGACACGGTTTGGGTACCACGGGTTTTTTTTCCAAAAACCCTACCCGGTCCGGCTCAACCCCCCGAGTAGCACGGGTAGGCGGGTTGCACGGTCCGGGTCCGGGGGTTGGACGGTCCGGGTAGCAGGGTCCGGTCCGGTCCGGACCAGTTTATTTTTTTATTTTTTATTTTTTGCTGTTTTTTTTTGCTTTTTTTTTCGTTTGCTGTTTCTGTTTTTTCTTTTTAAACTAATAAAATATAAATCAAAATTCATTTGACATGATTGCATATTTGAATTCAATAATTTTTGTTATAATAAAATATAAATCAAAATTACGAATTATTTTAAAACAATGTTGCTTAAATCAATTACTTTAAAATATCTTAAATCAATTACTTTAAATTTAAAACAAAATATAAATAAAACGGGTAGCACGGGTTAGGGTACGGGTAGCACGGGTTTAGGGTACGGGTATCACGGGTCAAGGGTACGGGTACGGGTTAGGCGGGTACACGGACCGGACCGGGCGGTCCGGGTTATCACGAGTTTAATGGCAAAAAACAGGGTCCGGCCCTTTTCAACCCATACCCGGGTTACCCGTGGACTCGTGTCAAACCTGGGCACGGTTCGGACCGGACCGGGTT